>VDFB02100648.1:0-26714 GCA_007258455.2 Sequoia sempervirens | reverse complement strand
GGAAGGATGCTACAAGGATGATGGACTGGATGAAGCAGGTAATGGAACAAGATAAAGAGGACACTGACCCCCTGCTACAAAAAACCAAGACTATTATGGAGTACACCTGGGATAGGTTGGTGAGTGACGGGATCCTTCCTTCTTCTAGAGCTGCCAAACCATGGGAGTGGTTTGAGGTGTTGCAAATTAGGCATAAAGTATTGAAAAAGATTTACAAACAGAGAAGACACATTGATGACACCCAAGCTAGTGTCTACAATGGTTGCATTGCTTTCTTCGAGATAATGAGAAGAAGAAGGAAGATTACTCCCAAGTATTTGAGCCTGGAGTAGTTGAGAGAATGGTGGCAGGATGTTTATGCACCACTTGATAATGGCTCTGTTTCTGAGCACCATCTGGATGATGCGGCCACCTACCTTGCAGTTATTGATAAGTATTTGGCGTATAAGGTAGATTGGGATAAGTCGGTCAAACACTCAAGGGACGAGACTGCATCCATCAAAAGATGACTTAGGGTTTTTCCCTTGCCAATAGTAGCTGGCCTAGATGGGACGTTCTTGAAAGTTCGTGAAGTGCTGGGTTTGAATATGGATAATAGGGAAGGGAGCTAATGATGGGCTGCGGCATGATTTGTGCTTCCCTATTATCTTCCCGCGCATTGGTCTGAACTGCACTGTAGATCTCGGGCTGACTTAATCGGGATGTGCATTTAGTGCCTATTTGACCCATTTTGAAGACTCTCTTTGCCAAGTGGTTGTGCCGAGTTTATTGCTACGAAACCCTTACCTGGTCGATGGGTTTCTGGGGAATTCTATATATTGGGCATGTCGCCTCATTTGTAAAGGGTTAGAAGATTATAATTTGTAACAAGAATATAGAGATTAATATATAGCAGAGCTAGTTATAAGTAGAGTAAGTTAGCAGGTAGTTGCCCTCAAGTAAATATTGTAATAGAAAGCTAGAATTGTTGCTACAGTGAACAATTTGAATACAATAAATGATATTGTGATTTGGTGCCATACTTGTTTTCTTTTGTTTTGCATGGTTCTTGTTATTCTATCTTTAAAATTGCTTTGAGAAGGTTAATACTAAGATTAGATTTGATTTAATAATATTTGTGATTTAATACTTGAATGTTGTAGCAATCCTTCAGTCCATACTTTTTCACAACCAACTAATTGTTAGTTGCTTTGCAAAGTTAGCCTGGACTTCATATTTCAGTGTGCTTAGTTTGATTGTGAGGGTTTTTTCATTTTGACTACAATAGGGTTATTTGAATGAATGTTTATGATTTGAAAATCCTAACATCTCAAAAGATTGCATTGTTCTTTGTAAGATTGTAGATTTATCTGGGTCAAGCAGAGATCGGTTTTGAGGGATTGGTCCATTTTGAGTGTTGGTTACTTTCATTGCTAATCTTAGGAGTAGTATTAGATTTAGAAATCTCTTTGAAACCCTTATCCTTTTTTCTATTTCTTTGATTATTGGGTTAAATCTAGGATTGAAGTATCACTAGTTTGTTAAATTTGATAGAATCGATTCAGTATTTTGCTTGTAGTAAGGTCCCATTGTGATTACCAGCATTTTCACATTTGTCACTGAGTTGTTTATGCATTGTCAAGAATTGACATGAGAGACCTTGGGTTTATCTCTTGAGGCTTGCTGATAGAGATTTACCTTTCAAGAGAGACAGGATTTCATATTATGTCTGAGTTGTTGTTGTGCAGAAAACACCATCAACAGAGACCCACAAGGAAATTTCCACAAATGGCTAGAGAGACTTTGACATCTGCCTAATGGCATCCCACCTATGGTAACCCACATCAAAACTTTAACAAAAGGAAACTTAGCCAAATTTTCAATATTCTGAAGGGGGCCCAAGATTTCAAAGGCAACGTGGGCTAAAGGCCGAAAAGAAAAGGGAAAAATAAAAACCAAATGAATGTGCGTGAGTCCAATGTGAAAGAAAAAGGAAAAGATGGGGTCCTCATTTCACGGGATGTGTGTACAAAATGCATAACACTACTTGAAACATAAAAAAATGGGTTAGGGGTTCAAACACATAGGGTTTTATACTAAATTTGGAATATTTCACCAAAATTACTATAAATAGAAAAGGGAAAATGGGATGAATGAACCTACCTATTCTTTTATTTCATTTAGGAAATGAGATCCCTCAAGTTAAAATCCACTTTGAACCCTTAGGTGAGTGAATTCTTTGAGGAATCTTGTAATTTCCCTTTTTTATGTTAGGATGGAGATTTAGGTCAAACACAACTTTAGGGAGAAAGATTAAAAATATCAAATCAACACCAAAATACAATCTATCAATTGGATTTAGTAGATTAAACATAAAGCTAAAGAAACCTACAAAGTTTATGGAAAATCTAGAAGAGATAAATGTTGCATACCTCTCACAAAATGGTTCTTTTAGAAGCTATCTGAGGACTCATTTCCCCTATGGTGAATGGGTCCTAGGTAGGGCTTTTCAAAAATGGTTTATGGGTCCTCTGCCCCTATTTCTGCACTTCCAGATTCTTGATTTTCATAGTCGAAGAGTCAAATAAATTTGAGATCTGAGTTTCTGTGCGATGAAAACAAAGGTGACAACAAATGCAACTTTGCAGTTTTGCACTTTTGAGATCTTCAACTTTTCTTCATCCTACAAATCTACAACACACAAATAGAGGGGGGGAATGTTTGTTTTTTGGTGAATGGGGGTTTTCCTTGGTCAAACCTTGTTTTGGTTAATAAACCTTGAAATTAAATGAAATAGCATGAAAGAGGGAATGATGAATGAAAAAAAAAATGTTGTAACACACCAAACCCTTGAATAAACCTTGGTGTATAGGAGTGAATTTTCACCTCTTGTGTAAATTCCCTTTTTACATACCCTCACCTTAGAAAATAAAATCCAAAGGAAAAATTTCACATCACCCATCCAGAATGCATCCACTTGGTGTTTGTCCTATGTGGCGATGAGAAAATATTTGTCAAGGACACAAGTGTGGTGCGTAGATGACTACATGATGCACTACCATCCCCAATGGATTCTCATATTTGGAGTTGGTATAGGCATTATAATCGTCATTGGGATGAATTGTAATGTCTCTCTATCAACCAACCAACCCGAGAATGATTGATTCCTTCTCATACCACCTTCAAATTCATTATATTCACTTTCACTTCATCTTATTTCCACTTTTTCACGTCACCTTCAACATTCTAGCACTCCATTTTAACTACACAGCTTGAGAATTGCAACAACTTAACACTCCATCAACTTCACATTGTACATGTGAGGCCACCATAGAAGTTGTGAGCTTGGAGTCTTGTGAGACGTCCCTTCACCACAATTTCATTGGTGGTGACTTTGCCAAGTTTGTTGCTTGCATTCTCCCTTCATTGGTCTTGAGAGCCTTTGGGTGGAGGTGGTAATGCTTCATTCATCTCCTTTGTGATTTGATAGAGTAGCATTTGTCTTTTGTAGTGTTCATTATAGTTCTTTCTATCCTCTTTATTGCATATCCTACTCAGTTGCTTTTTGGCTTTACATGGAGGTGGAAACACCAAAGCATGGGTCTGATTGAGGAAGGCCTCTATACAGCCCCAACAATTCTCCCCTCTTGCTTGTGTGTAGGTGAATGGGTATTGAAGCTAACTGGAAAATTGACACTTTTGTGAGATCATATTCATCACCTTAGCTTTTATTTACTTTATTTATCATCTCCATCTTTATTTTTCATACCTTATCATTTCATTATTTTTGTCATGATCAACTAGCTAAGTTGTAAGTAGGTTTCTGATATTTTCTTCACTTTACTTTATGTTTTCTAGCCATACAAATACCAACACACCAAAGAGATGCCAGTGCATTGCATTGTCATCCTAGACTTGCACTGCCATCCTCAAAAAAAGAGTTGTTTGAGGTATAGTTCAAACTCCAGAAACTGGATTACCTATCCAAAAATAGAATTCTAGAACTATAGAGTGACAAAATTACTTCATAGTGCTCTTTATTCTTGATCGTTATCTCAAAACATCCCCTTAGAGTGAGGTAACTTAGGACAACCCTCCATGTCCTGGAGCCTTGACGTGGTTAGTCCCCCTCTCTTCAATTTTTGGTGAACCCAACATGAACAACATCTATCCAATCACTTGTGTTGATAATTTTCCCTTGCCTTTGGTGATTGTCATAACCCTGAGTGTTGTGAAGGTTTATAAGCATCATAACCCAGTCCACAAATCTGGGTACATTATTACGAGAAGCATGTGAAACTTACCGATGCAGAAGACAAAAGTCACTTCTAGTTTTGCCTCCAGTTTTTCCACTAGTATAGCTACTGATCATATCACCAGTTTTCTCATGAATTATGTTGATGAGATGGGTTTCACAGAAGAAACCACTCATGTGCCTACTCATCCAACATCTCCTATGCCTTCATCTATAGACAAGGATGATGCTATGCATATTATTATGGAAAACCTTATGACATTAGATAATATATTATTAGACCTTGTAAATCATTTGGAGAAAGTACCGAGCATGGCGAGAGCCGCTAAACTTACTGGAAAGGTGAGACATTTGTTAGGGAAGGATTGAATGGGTATAGAGTTTCTATGAGGCCTTACCGACCTAACCAAAGCTTATATCCCTTCGTATAGGCCTAGATTAGGTACCACTTGAGGAAAAGTTCTTGATGCCTATGAAAGATAAATAGGAATTTCAATGCCTACCACATCCATGTGCATGATCAAAATAGGGCCCTCGATTAGTTTCTCGTTTGCTTCCCAAAGGCCTAACACCCTTAAGGTGAGTAAAACACCTCTTGGGTTTAGTTTCACCACTTCTACTGCCCCTGGAGGTGGGAGCTTTGGTTGAATGAGTGGTGGTGGCTTTGTTAGTGGAGGTGGTACTAGTATAGGAAGCTTTGGTGGAGGTTATGGTGGTAGTTTTGGTAGTGGAGGTGGCTCCGGTGTAGGCCCTACTAGTGGTGGTGGCTCTGGCAGTGGTCACAGTGGTGGCTCTAGAGGAAACTCTATAGGTGATTCTGGTGGTGGTGGCTCTGGAAGTCCCACTAGTCCTCTATCATCTTCTGAACCTATTTTGAATTCCATTCTTCAAATATGGGTTGAATACAAAACCAATTGCTGAGTCTTTCCTAGGCCTCTGCCTAGCCTATTTTTAGCCTTTTTTCTAGCATAGCCCATTGTTGGCAATCTTGAGTACTCCCTTCCTGCAAGGAATGGAGATTCCTAAATTTGAAAGTATGGCGACAAAGGGGACCCACAAACACATGTGTTTTCCTTTAATTACATATATACAAACTTCTTCCATCATGATGCATTGATGGAAAAATTATTTCCTCAATCTCTCAAGGATACAAAGCTTGAGTGGTACTATTCCTTGCCTGACAATTCCATATTTTCATTTGATTAGCTTGTAAATCAGTTTCTTCGATAGTTCCAAGCTATCATTAGACTGAAGATGAACTATTTGGATCTCATCTGATGTAAGTAGGGGGATAATGAGAA
This sequence comes from Sequoia sempervirens, assembly GCA_007258455.2. Lineage (NCBI taxonomy): Eukaryota > Viridiplantae > Streptophyta > Pinopsida > Cupressales > Cupressaceae > Sequoia > Sequoia sempervirens. Next base: position 21,179 of record VDFB02100648.1, on the reverse strand, counting down.
GATAATTGATTTCATAGTGTGATATCAAGTGCTCTTTTCATAGATCTCATACCCACTGACTGATTTTGTTGTGCACAAGGTGTTCATAGGAAACCTGTAGAGACCTTGGGAGGAAAAGTTTACCCTCATGAAATACCCTTATTTTTTGCATCTCTGTGTTGCATTATGATAATATCAGTAGATGGTAGTTCAGTTTGGGGGATCCTCCTCATGCTCCCATTTGAAAGGAAAATCTATTGTATCAATCTCAGGGAAAGGTAAGTTTGTTGCAAATGTAGTCACTGTGACGAATGATAATGCTCTCTAACGCAACAAAAAATTTACAAAGTTAGCAGAATATTATTCTTCCATCTTGCTAAAGTTGTTGAATGATAATATCATAACCTTGGATAACCCTCGACCTCTCAATGAACCTTATTGATGTAGGGGCATCCAAAGGCCTTCAGAAAATTGAGGCAACTCGTAGTGAAGTTGCAAGTTGATAGTAGTGAAGTTCCATATGTTGGCTAGATCTGTATGTTGATGATCGAAAGTTGTGGATTAAAGGGTTTTTCATAGAGTGTGTCTAGTTTATTCACTAGAAGTTTCAGAGGTCCACGTGAAGGATTGATCAAGTTGTGGAGATTTGTGTGCTACCAGTCATTTCGCCATTCTAGTTAGTGTTCTTGAGGGAAGATGATGTGTTTCAAGTACATGGAGTTGTTGTGGATGTTGATGTGGTGATTCATGATGATCATGGATGTTTTCAGATCGTGTTTTGTTGGGCCACATTGATTTATGTTCCTGTGATTGGAAATTTTTTCTTGTGGGGTCTTGTTTACCTTGTTCTTGGCTGATAGAGCATTGTGGCATGTTGTGGATCTTCGAGGAATAATCTAGAAGGTGTTTGAGTGATCGAGGATGTTAATTTGGGTCCTGTATTTGTTGTGGTCGGCCTAGGTTGATCCACATGGTAAATTTTTATTGTTTAGGGCCAACCTATCTGAGTTGGCACATTATTTTATTAGTTGTTGTATTTTGGCCGACATGTTAAGGGTTAGATGATTGCAAATGATATAAATAGAAGTGAGAGGATTGTTACAAGGAATTAGAGGAGGAGATTTACAAAGTGCTTGATGGTGTGAAGTATGAAGCAAAATGATGAAGTCTACTAATCTAGAAGGATCTTAGAGTAGAGTGTGTGGAGCAGGAAAAGAAGTTGATGAAAATTATTGTTATATGAATTATTTGTAATCCCTGGGCTGTGGCCTAGAACTGTAAGCCTATGAGGCATATGCAATGTGTTTTAAGATTATAATATAGTGTGGATGATCTTTGTAGGCTGGTTTTTTCCCTGTTAGGGTTTTCCCAAGATAAATCTTGTGTCTGGTGTTCATGAATGTCTTTGATCTTTTTGTGGATTAGCTGTTAATTTTCGTTGTGTATCTATGTGGTCATGGAGTTGGTAGTCTAGGTTGCAAGGTTGGAAAATCCTTAATTGGATCCTCCCACCTTGGTTGTATTAATTGGTATCATAGTTGGTTGTGAGTCTATTTGTTTGTTGTGGATCTAATAGTGTTGAAAGAAGTGTGAAACCCTAGAGGAGAGATCAAGGAAAGATTTGGTTGTTAATATGATTTGTTACAATGGGGAAGAGTGGAAAGAGGATGAAGAAGGAAAATCAAACCCTAGTATGTAAAAGGGATACTTTGGAGGAGGAGTTATGTAAAATCAAGAAGTGTAATACAGAACTGAGGGAGAGAAATGAAGAACTAAAAGTAGAGCTAGATATGTTTGACGACCTTAAAAAAAAATTTGTAGAAGAATTCAAGATTGTTCTAGAGGAAAGTTTGAAAGAGCTGAATAAGGAGAATAGTTTGTAGAGGAAGGAAATATCTGGTTTGAAGGAACATGTTGATCAGTTGGAGTAGTCACTTAGTGCATGTCAGAAGGAGAATGAGAATCTGAGATCTAAGCCTGAATGTTGTGATGTTGCAAAAGTTTCTCTAGGTGAAGTTGAAGATGACAAGGTAATGAAGCCTATAATTTTTGGTGATGGTATTAGTTTTAGAGTCATGCAAAGAATGGGATATGAAGGAAAAGGATTGGGAAAGAAGTAGCAAGGAATTACAAAACCTATTAAACCAATGATGAGATCAAAGAGTGAAGGCCTTGGATATGACCAAAGTAAGGATATTATTGCAAGTTTGAATTAGAGAACAGAAGGTATGCACTATTCACATTGTAAAAGGCATGGACATGAGAAGGAAGTATGTTGGGATCTATATCCTTGTAAGTTATGTGGGTTGAGGAATCATTTGGAAAAGATGTGTTGGGACGAGATGAGAAGGAGAAAGCCTATGATAGGTTATGAGTAGATGGATTATGGATGGATTGATGGAGAAAAGTGGAATCATGTTACTTGTATGATTATAAGATCATACAAATGGAAGAACTCATATGTTGGAGGAAAAGAGGAATTAAGATGCAGACCTTATGCATAGCATAGAGGAGTTTGGAGGAAGAAATAATCAAGTGGCAAAGAACTTGATGAAAGAGAAGCAAAAAAGGATGCAATGATAGTTTGTGTAGATGAAGAAGAACTTGAATTCATTTACCCAGAGGAAGGGGAACCTTTGGAGGAATCAGATTTCCTAGTGGAACTAGAAGAAGGTGAAGCATTGATCTTAAGGAGACAGTTTGTGCACTAGAGTGAAGTAAGTGTGAATGAAGGAATTGATCCTGAGGCAACTTGTGGGGTAGACTTGCTTAGACCACCGACCAATGAGGTAGTGCAAGACTTACAAGTAGATCACCGAACCTTGACCATGACAGGATGAATAACCTAAGGAAACTTGTAGGGTGGCTTGTTCAGACTGCTAACCAGTGAGGCAGTGCAAGGCCTGTAAGTAGAACACCAAACCTTGGAGAGTTTGAGGCGGTTTTCAAGATGGAATTAAACAAATTGACGACCTTGAGGCAGTTGCAAGTACCTGTAGGCTGATCACCGAACCCATTTAAGGAAGTAGTATTGGAGTTGATACAATGTATACCAAAGTGAAGAGGCTCACTTTTCAATTAAACTCAAGAGTCTGATGCAGGGGCATCCAAAAGTCTTCAAAAAATTGAGGCAGTTGGAAGTGAAGTTGTAGGTTGACAGTAGTGAAGTTCTATATGTTGGCTAGATCCAAATGTTGATGATCAAAAGTTGTGGATTAAAGGGTTTGTCATAGAGTGTGTCTAGTTTATTCACCAAAATTTTTAGAGGTCCACGTGAAGGATCAATCAAATTGTGGAGATTTGTGTGTTGCCAACCATTCAACTTTTCTAATTGGTGTTCTTGAGGGAAGATGATGCGATTCTAGTACATGGAGTTGTTGTGGATGTTGTTGTAATGATTCATGATGATCATGGATGTTTCCAGATCATGTTTTGTTGGTCCACATTGATCTATGTGCCCACGATTGGCAATTTTCTCTTGTGAGGTCCTATTTACCTTGTTCTTGGCCGACAAAGTAGTGTGGCATGTTGTGGATCTTTGAGGAATAATCTAGAAGGTGTTTATGCGATCGAGGATGTTGATTTGGGTCCTAGATTTGTTGTGGCTGACCTAGGTTGATCTAAATGGTAAATTGTTATTATTTAGGGCTAACCTATCTGAGTTGGCATGTTATTTTATTAGCCATTGTATTTTGGCTGACATGTTAAGGGTTAGATGATCAATGGATGATATAAATAGAAGTGAGAGGATTGTTATAAGGAATCAGAGGAGATTGAAAAAGTGCTTGATGGTGTGAAGTATGAAGCATAGTGATGAACTCTTCTGATCTGGAAGGATCTCAAAGCAGAGTGTGTGGAGCAGAAAAAGAAGTTGATTAAAATTGTTGTTATATGAATTATTTGTAATCCCTAGGTTGCGGCCTAGAACTGTAAGCCTGTGAGGCATATGTAATATGTTTTGAGATTGTAATATAGTGCGGATGATCTTTGTAGGTTGGGTTTTTCCCTATTAGGGTTTTCCTAAGATAAATCTTGTTTTCGGTGTTCATGAATGTCTTTGATCTTTCTATGGATTAGCTGTTAATTTCCATTGTGTATCTATGTGGTCATGGAGTTGGTAGTCTAGGATGCAAGGTTGGAAAATCCTTAATTGAATCCTCCCACCTTGGTTGCATCACTTATCTTGATTGGTATGATGAAAATGATTTTTGTTAGTACCATCGGGTTAATGGACATGATAACAAACATTGTATGCACCTACGTCATGAGATATAGTACCGCATCAATGATGATACTCTTTTCCTTGATGGGACAAAACAAAATGTGATCAAATCGATGGAAAAAGCCAATAGTGAGTTGAAAATATATACAGATCCATTTCCTATCCCCTTAGTGTACATTAAAATGGTGATGGTTAGTCCTTCCCCATAGCCTGTGACTGGATCGCTAGACATGATATTCACCTCATAGGACATGCCCTTGAAAAAAAATCCCTCTCCCCTCTACATTCCCACTTGCCTCAATGGGAACATTGTGATAGGGGTCTTAGTTGATCCTGCAAGCCAAATTGAACGTCATTATAGAGGAGACATTGTAGCTGAATTCATTATAAAGGGAGGAGTATGAAGTGATGAATTCTACCATTCGTACATATGATGGCCTCTCTCTCAAGTTGTATGGTTCAATAATTCTTTCCATCCTAGTTGGACCTAGGGATGTGAACACAACCTTTGATGTTCTCCTGAAATCTAATTTATTTAGGGTGAAGTTAGGCATACCTTGGCTAGCTTTCATGAACGGAATCACCTTTGTCATTCATATGTGTTTAAAATTCTCCCATGAAGGTGTTGTGCATGTTTGGCCTGCCTTAGTTTGTCTACTTTCCCCAAGAACGGACCTACTTTATTGTAACTACATGAAGTATAAGATCAAGGGTAAAGGATAGTTGAAAGTGACCCCTCTGGTAGTGCAAAATGTAAGGAAAGCAAGAGGTGCGGAAGAAACTTTCCTAATGTCAAAACCATAGGGAAGTAAGCATACAGTACTTTTAATTTTCAAATTACAATCCAATTAAGACACATGAATGATTTACAGAAATAGAGAAGATACTTAAAGACAATGAACAACAGATTTACGTGGGAAACCCTTTCGGGAAAAAACCCACCACACCAAGTTGAATATCTTTATATTACAATAACAAAAAAATTACATACAAACATAGATACAACTCTCTGGTATTAGTTCATAGTAGTTTCATTCACTATTCTTCCTGTTACAGAATCGCTCTCAACAAATCCGATTCACTGTCTCCTCAGAATTGATCTGCTTTTATTTTATCACATTCTAATTTTTGTCTTCTGTTCATCCTTATCCACCATTGCCCATCATAGACAATTTCCTTTTGAGCAATTGATTTTTCCCTGCATGTTATTCAGCTCCAGTGTCGCAATAGTTTCAAAAATCTAACTGCCAACCATTTGAAATTCGCTTCCTATGATTGGTCCATGAGATGCCACATAGGAAGATCAAATGGTCAAGGGCGTTCAGACTTTGTTGGCATATCGGTGAGACACTAATAGTGTCTCCCCGATGCCACAAAGTATTCATATCGATATCGGTGTAAGTCCAAATAGTAGGCAAATTGTTATAATGAACGCCATGAGTCATACTGAATCCATCAAAATCCAATGCATTCCTATTGGCAAGAGATTTCTCATCAGCTAGACTCATACCGATGCTCACAAAGTCACAATGACTTCAACTTTGCCATTGGCAAGATTTTCCATTCGCCAAGAGGTTTCACTGAGTCTTCCTGAAGTTTCACCGAAGCACCTGACAGTCGACAAGACATTCATCTTTTGCCAAGAGGTTTCGCCAAGTCTCCTCAAGTTTCACCGGAGCACCTAACAGTTGGCAAGAAATTCATCTTTCACCAAGACTTCACTCCAAGCAAACAAGTCTTACCGAGTTGGCAAGACTTTTGTCTTCGCCAAGACATTTCATCAAGCGCCGAGACCTTCACATCGAGCAACCAATTCTTACCGAATCTGCAAGACTTTTGTCTTTCGCTGAGACCTCACAGTGAGCATCGAGACCTCACATCGAGCACTCATGTCTTACTGAGTCGGCAAGACATTTGACCTTCACTAAGACCTTTCACCAAGCACTCTTATGTTACTCTAAACTATCGGCGAGACTCTCCATTGGTCGCCAAGACTTCATACCGAAGTCTTTGAGTCACCGCGAAGACCACAAGTGAATACTCCTATCAGTGAGACCTTTCCTTCATCACTGAGACTTCTCCCCGAGATCCTTGAGCTACTCCATCATCCACTTTGACACCCGATAGCAACCTTTGTTGGCCAGAGGTTTCTTTTGACAAAATGTCACATCGAACATAGAAAGGTCACAGCAATAGAATTGTCAGAAAGAAATCAACTCTGTCTTGGCGACATGATCATTTCAAGAGAATTCATAATAGCTAGTCATCCAGACATGAATAATGTCACAACTTTTCCCTGCAAGAGTTACATGTCAGTAAGAATTGAGGGACATATTCCAAAAAGCTCCCACTTGATGAAGATCTTACTGACACCTCCAGAGCATAATAAAACTACTAAAATTCATGGGCCAAGAGGCCCATCGAACTGGCACACCACCTGTATTTGTCTATGCTCACAGGCTTCGTCAATGCATCTGCAACATTTTCTAGAGTATCCACTTTCTCTAAAGAGACCTTCCCATCCTCCACCATATCCCATACAAAATGATATTGTACATCTATATGTTTTGTTGTGGCATGGAAAGTAGGATTTTTTGCCAAACATATAGCACTCTAACTGTCACAGTAAATTGTAATTTTTCCTGCATCAAAACCAATGTTAGAACAAAAATGTTTTAACCAAATTGCTTCTTTACAGGCATGTGTAGCTACCATGTATTCTACCTCTGTAGTGGACAAAGCGAGTACAGCCTGCCGCTTGCTCATCCAACTCACTACACCATTCATCATGAAAACATATCCACTAGTGGATCTTCTATTGTCAATGTCCCCTGCCCAATCAAAATCCACATAACCTCGAATACTGAGAGTCCTCTGTGATTCAACCAAGTTACCATGGTAACACAAAGCACAGTCTGAAGTTCCCTTTAGATATCTAAACACTCTCTTCACAACATCCCAATGTGTCCTTCCAGGATTAGCCATAAACTGACTAAGTACTCCCACTACTTGGGCAATGTCTGGCCTTGTACAGACCATTGCATACATAAGGCTGCCAACCGCACTAGCATATGGCACACTGGTCATGTCCTCCATCTCAGTAGGAGATTTTGGACAATCTTCAACATTTAGCTTTGTTCCCTGCGTAACTAGAACAACTAGCTGCTTGCAATCAGTCATACAAAATCTTTCTAGAACAGTCATGATGTACTTACTCTGACTAAGCCAAAGTTTTCTATATTTCCTATCCCTGGTTATTTCCATTCCCAGAATATACCTTGCTGCACAAAGATCTTTCATTTTGAACTTTGCTGACAATTGAGACTTAAGATCATAAATCATTAGCTTACTATTGCCTATGAACAACATATTATCAACATAGAGAGCAATAATAAGAACTTGATCACTTTCGGCTTTGTAATACACACAGTGATTAGATTTTGATCTTACAAATCCTAATAACAAAAAAAAAGTGTCAAACTTTTGGTACCACATTCTACGAGATTGTTTTAACCCATATAGAGATTTCTTCAACTTGCAAACCAGTCTTTCCTTACCTTTTTCCACAAAGTGCTCTGGCTGGGACATATAAATTTCTTCTTCAAGATCACCATGAAGAAATGATGTCTTCACATCCAACTGTTCAATTTCTAAGTCATACGGTGCTGCAAGTGACAAAATAAATCTAATAGATGTCAGCTTAGCTATAGGAGAAAAGATTTCTCCATAATCAATTCCCTCTACCTGGGAATAACCTTTTGCAACCAGCCTCACTTTATATTTTTCTACACTGCCTTCCAGACCAATTTTCTTTTTAAATAACCATTTGCAGCCCACAACTTTTCTACCTTTAGGCAATGGCACCAAACTCCAGGTATCATTCTTTTCTAATGATTCCATTTCTTCATTCATGGCTTCCAACCAAGAGTTTGAATCAGACATTTTGAATGCCTCTTTCACAATCCTAGGTTCATTAGTGAGAGAAATTAAAGCATAGGAACAAGTAGACTCTATCAAAGAAAACCCATATCTATTAGGTTTCTTTCTTTCACAAGTTAACCTCCTCACATGCTGAGGCTGAGGTGGTTCTTCATCTTCATCAGAACTTTTAAAGTTACTTGAGCTTTCCTCAGTATCAGGTACATTTTGATTTTTCAATTCCTCTTTATCTGGTGTTGAAGGAATTTTCGCTACATCCTTTTCCTTTTCTGATATCTTCTCTGACTGCAGATCCAATGTAGAAGGTTTCAGCTCACGAAAGATAACACTTCTGCTATATAAAACCTTCTCAGTCTCAGGATTCCAAAGCTTGTATCCTTTTATGCCAGCACTATAGCCAATAAAAATACACTTCACAGCTTTTTTTTCCAACTTAGATCTTTTTTCAAATGACACATAAGCATATGCCTCATAGCCAAAGACACAAATATGTCTTAGAGAGGGCTTCTTTCCAGACCATGCTTCCAAAGGCATCTTCTCAACAAGAGTAGAGTTAGGAGAATGATTTACCAAGTAACATGCTATAGAGACTGCTTCAGCCCAGAACTTCTCTTCCAAGCACACACTGCTCAGTATATTTCATGCTCTTTCCATTACTATCTTATTGAACCTTTTAGCAACCCCATTTTGATGTGGAGTGTAAGGTGTAGTCTTATGTCTTTTAATCCCATGATCTGTATAGTACCTTTCGAATTCATCTGAACAAAACTCACCGCTATTGTTAGTCCTTAAACATTTTATTTTCCTACCAGTCTGATTTTCAACAAGGTTTTTAAATTCCTTAAACTGACTAAACACTTCTAATTTACTTCTTAGAAAATATACAAATGTTCTTCTTGAATAATCATCAATAAATGACACATAATATCTTGATTTAGATAGAGAAGTAACATTCACTAGACCAAAAACATCATAATGAATATAATCAAGCAAACCAAAAGATTTGTGAGGACTGGAATAAAATGAAACACGATGTTGTTTACCATATATACAATGTTCACAAAATTTGAACTCAAGGTTACAATTTTCAAGCCCTTCTACCAGGTTTTTATTTTTCAAGGTTTTAAAACCTTTCTCACCAATGTGGCCTAGCCTATGATGCCCGAGCATATTCTTCTTTGCTGGAAGTTTAACCTCCATGGAGTTTACACCATCAGGAATGTTTTCCTTCTTTTCTCCATGAGTAGCTTTTAGTGACTTTGTAGAGACACTATTACATTGAATAGCATGTGCATCCATCTTGTACAAGGTACCAATTCGAGCACCCCTAGCCAGCACCATTGCACCTCTAGTCATCTTGTAGCCATTTCCAAAGAATGTGACCTGCACTCTGATATCATTCAGCTTACTTAAATAAAGTAAATTTTGAGCTAGACCTGGTATATGCATCACATCATTGATTCCCTTCACTCTTCCATGGCCAACAATTTCCAAAGATGAATCACTTGCTAAATACACCTTTTCACCATCATAGTTTTCATACTTTGTGAACCAATCTCTATCAGATGTCATGTGGAAAGATGCTCTAGAATCAATCAGCCAGACATCATCTGATGCCCATGTAGCCAAAGCTGCAATGAAGGAGTCTGCATCAGTCTGAGAAGAATCATTTACAGAAGAGTTCTTCTTCTTCTTTTTCTCCTCCTTGCAATCCTTTCGGACATGACCAGGTTGCCCAAAATTCCAGCACTTCACCTTGGACTTCTTGCTAGGAGACTTTGATCTCCCTTCTGATTTCGATCTAGATTTCTTGTCCTTCTTCTTTCCTTTCTCCTTCAATCTGCCTCTAACAGTTAGAGCCTCCTCTTCCATCTCAGAATATTTTCTTCTCATCTCTTCCAACAACAAAGAAGCAACAACATCTTCCATCTTGAAAGTGGATGTCGTACTCCCAATAGCCATCACTAGATGATTCCAAGAATCTGGCAAAGAACATAGCAGCAGCATGCAGCGATCTTCATCTTCAATCTTCACACCAACAGATGTTAACTGAGCAATCAACATATTGAATGCATTCAAATGATCAGGAACTGATCCTCCCTCTTGCATTCTCAAAGAGTACAGCTTCTTCCTCAAGAACAATTTGTTCACCAAGGACTTGCCTTGATAAATAGATGCCAGTCTTTTCCACAAGGAAGATGCAGTCTTTTCTTCATGTGCATTCAGAAGAACAAAGTCTGCCAAATAGAGCCTTATCAACCCCTTATACTTTCTATCTGCAAGATCCCAATCATCTTGCTTCATGCCTTGAGGCATCGTTCTAGATACATCAAGCCATAGATCATGATCCACTAATAGATCTTCCATTTTGAGTTTCCACAACTCAAAATTGCTACCATTGAATTTCTCTATTTCCATCTTCCTAGATGTGCTTGCCATCTTAATTTGTAATTAAACTATTAGACCTATAACAAACTCCCACTGAAAAAGAATTGACACAAAAAACCCAACCCTCTCACAAGGATAATACAACTAGACAGGCTCTGATACCACTTGTAAGGAAAGCAAGAGGTGCGGAAGAAACTTTCCTAACATCAAAACCATAGGGAAGTAAGCATACAGTACTTTTAATTTTCAAATTACAATCCAATTAAGACACACATGAATGATTTACAGAAACAGAGAAGATACTTAAAGACAATGAACAACAGATTTACGTGGGAAACCCTTTCAGGAAAAAACCCACCACACCAAGATGAATCTCTTTGTATTATAGTAACAAACAAATTACATACAAACAGAGATACAACTCTCTGGTATTAGTTCACAGTAGTTTCATTCACTATTCTTCCTATTACAGAAATTCTCTCAACAAATCCGATTCACTGTCTCCTTAGAATTGATCTACTTTTATTTTATCACATTCTGATTTTTGTCTTTTGTTCATCCTTATCTTCCATTGCCCATCATAGACAATTTCCTTTCGAGCAATTTATTTTTCCCTGCATGTTTTTCAGCTCCAGTGTCGCAACAATTGCAAAAATCTAACTGCCAACCATTTGAAATTTGCTTCCTCTTATTGGTCCACGAGACGCCACATAGGAAGGTCAAATGGACAAGGGCATTCAGACTTTGTTGGCATATCAGTGAGACACTAATAGTGTCTCCCTGATGCCACAAAGTCTTCATATCGATATTGGCATAAGTCCAAATAGTCGGCAAAACATTATAACGAACGCCATGAGTCATACTGAATCCATCGACATCCAATGCATTCCTATCGGCAAGAGATTTCTCATTGGCTAGACTCATACCAATGCTCACAAAGTTATGACTTCAACTTTTCCATCAGCAAGACTTTCCATTCGCCCAGAGGTTTCGCTGAGTCTTCCTGAAGTTTCACCAAAGCACCTGGCAGTCGGCAAGACATTCATCTTTCGCCAAGAGGTTTCACAAAGTCTCCTCAAGTTTCATCGGAGCACCTGACGGTCAGCAAGACATTCGTCTTTCACCAAGAATTCACTTTGAGCAAACAAGTCTTACTAAGTCGGCAAGACTTTTGTCTTTGCCAAGACGTTTCATCGAGAGCCAAGACCTTCACATCGAGCAACCAATTTTTACCGAGTTAGCAAGACTTTTGTCTTTTTCCAAGACCTCACAGTGAGCGCTGAGACCTCACATCGAGCACTCATGTCTTACCAAGTTGGCAAGACATTTTACCTTCACCAAGACCTTTCACCGAGCACTCTTATGTTACTCTGAACTATCGGCGAGACTCTCCATTGGTCGCCAAGACTTCATACCGAAGTCTTTGAGTCACCGCGAAGACCACAAGTGAATACTCCTGTCAGCAAGACCTTTCCTTCATTGCTGAGACTTCTCCCCGAGATCCTTGAGCTACTCCATCATCTATTTTAACACCCGATAGCAACCTTTGTTAGCCAGAGGTTTTTTTCAACAAAAGGCCACACCGAACATAGAAAGGTCACAGCGATAGACTTGTTGGCAAGACATCAACTCTGTCTTGGCGACATGATCATTTCAAGAGAATTCATAACAGCTAGTCATCCATGTAATCAAGGGAAAATCCTAAATTTGTTAGAGGGGTTAGCACAATAACGTCAAAATTCCTATGAAATAACAAAGTACAAAGGAAGTGATGTGAAGACAAAAGGGACAATGTTACCCTAAGTCTCCACCTTCCATGATTGACCTTCGTTACACCTCCTAGCTTGCAGTAAATAAAATGCCCTTAGATTTGTGTGAGCAACTATGACTAAAGACTAAGCCCTATGCAAGTGTTGAAGGATTTGCAGAAAATAAAATGACCCTACAATAAGCTAAGTGACAAATGACTGTAAAAACTATAACCCTAAGTTGACAGCAAGTAGACATGGACCAAAGAGAAAAAGATCAAGAAAGCAAGAGGGGAGCAAATGAGAACAAAATTGCCCTTTTATGAAAACTGCAATTTTGAATGTGTGGCCAGGATGAAAAGATGACCAGAACCCTAGAATCAATGATCAAGATTAAATGTTGCTATGTGCATTAGGGTTAGGTCAAAATTAGGGCAAAAGGTAAGAACGAAGGGTTGAGATTGAATTATAAAATAATTCAATCTAGGGCTGAAATTAAATGAGATGTCAAAGGTCAAAAATTAATTTGGAAGATAAGGCTGGCACGGACAAAGAGGTTGCTGGAGAAATTAAATAATAAAATTTATTTACTCCAGGTGACTAGTAAATAATTAAATAATAGAGATATTATTTAATTATGGAGGAATGTGACAAAAGAATTATTTTGAATTAAATAATGATTTAATTCACAACTCAAGAGAATTGACTAAATTAAATAAATCAAATTTATTTAAATTTAATGAGAGAAAAAGCTAAATGAATAATTAAATAATTAAATTAAAATTATTTAATTATAGTGGAAAGTGGACAAAATTAAATAAATAAGAATTTATTTAACTTTTTAGAAGAAGGGGACTTAATTAGTGACGTAATTAAATAAATAAAATTTATTTAATTAATCAAAAAGACATAAATGATAAAGGGAAATTAAATAAATTATGAAATTTATTTAATTAAAGGAAGACTTAGATAATTAATGACATATTAGATAAATAAATAATATTTATTTATTTAATAATCAAGGAGGAACAAATGACATGAATTAATTGAATAATTATGAATTATTTAATCAATAGTCGAATGTGGATAATAGGACGAAAGTGGTAAAAATGAAGCTTGTAGGCTTAGGTCATTTTTAGGTGTCTACATTTTGCCCCTCTTTGTCATAATATCGCTTGTCGCATTGTGACAAAGAAGAATATGCCCCAGTGAAGGTACGGAGTATTTCTACCCCCTCGGGAAATTTTCAAATTTTGGGTCGGCGCCAGAAAAATTTGCAAAAGGTCCCGATAAATCAATTTAATGGCTAGAAAAATAGCGGCCCAGTCAGTTTCAGATTCTGACATGTTTAAAGCAACCTACGGGGAGGTCAAAGGTGTGGAAATGAGCCTCCAGTATTAACCGCGGTTGAAAAATGTCATTTTCACCTTATAAATAGGTGGTCAAAGGGGTAAAAGTCAATTCACTTTCACTATTCACCTTGCGAATCTTGAGAGCTCAGAGCGAAAGGCGTAGCAGCTACGATGGTTATTCCAGTGACAGAGCACCGTAGAGAGATCGTGAGGACCTTCAGATGGCCAGAGGGCTCAGGACCAGCGGTACGTACCCTAATCCCACTTTGTCATTTTCTCATTTTACGTGTTTTTTAATACTTTTTAGGGTAGTCAACGGATGCACCGCGACGCATATGCATTCACGTAAGCTGTAATTGCCTTCACGTTCACCGCATTTGATGCGTCGCGATGCAAGTTCTTAGAAAAAATGAGCCGCACTGGCTATTTGTGCCACATTCGATATTTGGTGCGATGCAAGTGCTTAACCGAATCGCATTTGACATCTCAAGTGCCGCAATCAAAATTTTGCGATGCAACTGTTTGTTTGAATGTCGCAAGTGAAATGCTGAGCTGCATTCGCAATGTGGTGACGCAAACGCATAAATTCATGACACAAATGTCTCCAAGCGATGCACTTGACTTATTGGAACGCATTAGATTTTTTGAACGACGCATTTGCGTTTTAGCAACGCATTTGATTATTTGCGACGCATTTGCCTGTTTTCATACTTTGACTTACTTTAATGCTTTCATGCCCTTAGTTATTTTCCATGATGGTCACAGTTGCCCCAAAAGTGCTAATGTAGTGTTCATCTTTTTGTAGAGGCAACTTGCCCCTATTTACACGAGGGAGAGCAGACCGAGGACCTTTCGGTTTGGTGATCAGCTAGGCCCGCGAGAGCGGCGACGATTGATGAGACTCGGCTTATTCCATGCTGCGTTCATGCCCGCCATTCGAGCGAACAGGGGTTTGCTGACGACGCTGTGTGAGAGATGGCATTCTGAGACCTGTTCCTTTCACCTACTGACAGGTGAGGCTATGATTACTTTGGAGGATGTCTACCGTATTCTCCGGATTCCGATTCGTGGGGAGCGGATCGTGTATGATCCCCGTCATGGCGAGTAGACCTTCCGGGTGTACTACTAGGATTAGGGTGTCGGACTCGGCATTGAGGGTTACGAGATCCATCGGGATTTCCTGGCGGAGCACTACAGTCGCTTTGATGCATTCCTGGCGACTCTGATTGGTGGCATTTTGGTTCCTGACCGACGAGGACACGGATTTCTGATTGGTTGGGGGGATGTCATGGTCAGCATGCAGCGAGACAGGACAGTTTATGCATGGGGTCCCTGTTTGCTGGGGACGCTTTATCATCAGCTGCATGACATTGTATACAAGAGAGGAGAGAGCATCTCTTGTGGGACCACACTGATGATGATCTGGGCTTGGGAGCATATTGCCATATTCCGCCCTCCTATCGATAGACCACAGCTAGCCAAGGGGATGCCTTACTCCTACTACTATGCCGGCGCATTATAGCAGACTCATATGGGTGAGACAGGGTGGTGGCGGCATCAGATTGATACCATGGTGACGTTCATTTGGAGACCCTACAGGGATTGTGAGGCATGGGATGATGAGGATGATCATCTCAATTTTTGTAGGTAGTATCGATACCTTATTGGCAGGACAGTACAGACATCCCTGATTATTGAGATGTACCTACCATAGCATGTACTGAGACAGTTTGGAGAGCAGCAGGATGTACCCATGGGGACGACAGAGTATGCCCGATCGTCTAGAGAGTATGCATGGGGGCCGACCATCCCAGTAGCCTTCGCGACACAGCAGATAGATGGGCTAGTAGCCCAGGCCTGGGGTTGGGGAGGTGGAGCAGCAGATCCAAGTACCACACTAGCCTATGATTTATGGTGGCAGGCACGTCGACCCGTGCCATTGACAGATCCTGACGGGCCAGCACCAGTTGATAGGCGGTCAGTGATTCCACGAGTGCCATGAGCCAGACGAGGGGGCAGAGGCAGAGATGGGGGCAAAGGTAGAGGCAGAGGCAGGGGCAGGGATGGAGATGGAGGGAGGGGCGGTGATGGAGGGAGGGACGGAGGCAGGGGTGATGATGGAGGGCGAGGTGGAGATGGAGGCCGTGGTGATGATAGAGGTCAAGGTGGAGATGGAGGCCATGGTGGATATGGAGGTCGAGGTGGAGATGACGGCGGAGATGGCAGGAGGCGACGGCGGGACGGACAGGTACCAAGTCATAGGGTGCGATAGCGCGTGGCGAGGGTAGCATTAGATGCTATCCCCGAGGTTGGTGAGGAGGGGGAGATGGAGGAGCAGCCCAGACAGGAGAGAGAGGGCGAGGGGAGACAGGAGGGGGAGCCAGAGGTGGGGGGACAGGAGGAGGTGGAGGGGGAGAGACAAGAGGAGGATGTCAAGGCACCAGAGGTGGATGTGGCAGGGGAGGAGGAGGTGGAGGGGGAGAGACAGGAGGCGGAGGCGGGGGTGGCAGGAGAGGAGGATGATGATGATGACGAGGAGGATGAGGCCATAGGTGAGGCAGAGAGACTCCTGAGATGGCAGATGGTGGAGGGTGAGGAGGAGATACCGTCCTCAGAGTTGCCACCAGATGCTACAGCTGATCAGCTAGTGGTCGATCTGCAGTAGAGATTAGATGCCAGCTTGGTATAGGTGAGGTCGCTATAGTTGGCACTGGAGGTAGCCCATGTAGAGTGGGATCAGGTAGTGATTTTCTAGCAGGATGCAGCGTGATGGTGTATAGAGTTTGTGGCCCTATGTACATGACCCATAGGATACATGGCTCGGGAGCTTGCTAGGGTGAGCACCAGGTTGGGACAGTACAGGACCCTCTATGAGCAGGTAGTGCCGCCGGAGCAACGAGATCCTACCCTGTCTCGATCACAGATGAGGACAGGCAGTGGGCGAAGGTCGGGTAGTGGCAGTGGTACCAAGAGCCACACCAGTGTCGGAGGCTCGACTTCCACAGGACACACATCAAACCACAGATCACATCACTCCCGCAGGCATACTCTGAGTCATCATTCAGGGCATAGTCAGGGTTCCATTGGTTTAGGACAGAGGTCGGTATAGGGTCAGCCACCAGTGACAGATCCTACCACTTCTCAGAGTCCAGCAGCGGTGACCTCACAGGTGTTCCCTACTATCACGATGATGCCTTCATTCGCAGTTCCCTCATCTTCGTAGACACAGGCCACTACAGGACCATCCATTTCTTCAGAGCCAGTGACAGGGCCTCAGCCACTACCACATTCTTCACCCCAAGGGGATGATGAGAGCATACCCTAGAGGCATATTTGTATTTGGACACACTATGTTTATTGTTGAGCCTGCGAGCTCCATTTTTGGGATATCTATTGACTCTATCCTGTGACATTGCATATTTTTGAGATGATATTTATATGATGATGCAGTTTTGATGCGGCCTATATGTGTTATGTGATGTTCTATGCATTATGTGTGTATGATGTACGATGCTTATTTTATGATGCCATTTGTGTATTATGATGTCTATGTTGTGATTTTTGATGCCATGATGATGCAATATTCATATGCTTATGTTAATGATGTGCATGATACCTTTATGTAAAAGATGCAATGATGATGATTATGTTAATGCAATGTTTGTGATTATGTATATGATGTAATGCCATGTATGATATTATTTAATGCCATGGATGATGTATGTATGGACCTAACACAATGGATATATCATGTATGCACTTATGTTTTTGAATGACATAGGATATCATCACAGGATGGACGAGAGAAGATGGCGGGGCTGATGCGAGAAGATGACCAGACAAAAGAGGAGAAGATATGAGACCTATGAGAAGATACAAATCCTTCAAAACTTTACTATAGGACTTTTAATATTCGTTGCTCTTTAATCATCATTGGGCAAACTGTTGTAATGGTCAACAAACACCAAGATATGACGTAGATCCAGGTGTGCAAAGTTGTACCATTACCCAAGACAAAATAGTCATAGACAAGGATGAGTATGACTCATAATAGGAGTGTGCTTGCCCAGTCTTGTTGTCATCATCAACCACAAGCAGAAAAAGACATTGATAGATCATGGAACATTGTTGCTTCTCTAAATCCTGTTTCCAAGACATCCTTGAGAAGCTAGTGACATGATTGTCAAACTACAAAAATGAAGTCTCTATCATGATATGTCGTTGCTTTTCTAAATCTCAAGATCAGGATCTCATTGAGAAGCTAGTAGTCATGCGTGTCAATTGTCATGCTACGTCGCTGCTTCTCTAAATCCTGCTTAGTGGGATCTCGCTGAAAAACTAATAACATGATAAAAGATGAAAAGACAATTGTCAAGTGTTTGTCAAGTGCATCTGGATATCCATTGTTATGATGCCAAGGTGTCATGTTTGACAATGTCAAGATGTCCGAATGTTTAAAGTTTTGATGACCTTGAAAATGTCGAGACTTGGTGAATTCAGGAAGGACACATCCTGAATGATGCCGAATGTCAGGAGGATTTGATCCCTAATGGTCGTAAGGGGTCCCTCAAAATAATGACGATGCCTAGGAAGGACACATCCTAAAGCATAAATGACAGAGTTGGTTCTTCAGAAGGACTCATCTGAAGAACACTAATGTCAGGAAGAGTGATCTTTAATTATCAAGAAGATCGCTCAAAATGCCGAATGACGATGACGACGCCTAGGAAGGAAACATCCTAAGGCGTAAATGATAGAGGTTATCTGTTAGAAGGACTCATCTGAAGACTAACCAAAATTTGACAGTTTAATCAGTAATAATGATTTGACGTGCTTTGACTTGTGTTTGACTGAGGTTGACTTGTTGTGACCGAGGTTGACTTGTGTTTGATTATATGCCGATATTGCCTTGATGAGAGTGTCATGTTGAATAAAAGATTGTTTTACTTTGTTTCAGGAGTTTTCCTATCTGGAAATTGATTGAAGATTTTTGACATGTGTGTGTCACTGTAGTGTCATGAACCCTAATGGACTGACCTAGTGTGGCCTCGGGGGACCATCAATAGATGGCCTTGCCTACGTCATACACTCAGACACCTCGTAGTTCGACACGACCAACGACTTTGTCTTGATGAGCAAAGATTGCGCCATGATTTATTTTGACAAACCTAATAGGACTGACCTAATGTCTCGGGGACTCAAGTATGAGTCTTTCCTACGTAGAAAATGTGTAGAGACAACGTAGTTCGGACAATGACATGGACTTATTGACTTGATTGACTTAGACTAGAGATGACAGTGCACTTGTGTGTCTTGCGCGGTCTAATGTTTTGTTTGGTTTTCTTCAGGACGTTTTATGATTTTTAGGTCTTTTTCCATGATGTTTTGCAATGTTTTTGGGCTTTTTTCAAGACATTTTATGATGTTTTTGTCTTTTTTCAAGACATTTTATGAAGTTTTTGTCTTTTTTAGGACATTTTATGATGTTGGCGGATAAACATTATGCCCCCAGTCAGGTTTAAGATTTAGCCATTTGCAAGGGATACGGATAGGATGCTGTTGATTTGCTAGACACACAGTCGTCAGGACTTGATGTCGATCGTTCATCCACTAAGACAGGTAGAGCAGGACATGATGGTGACTTGCAGAATAATAGCGAAGATAGCCTTCATCCTAAGCCAAGTTTAGACCAAGTGACAATAGATGGCAAAGCAATGATTGATTACGCATGGCACCTGTTTGCCAAGTTTTCACTTCATCGACGCACTATTTTTCTTTTTACCATTTTGATTTTTGATTTTTGATTTTGATTTTGATTTTTTGTATTTAGGGTCTCCAAATTTTGTCTTTGATGCTATGCATAGAACTTTCGGAGATGTAAACTGTTGATGGGCTCAGTCAATTGTTCCCCATCTGGAGTTGCCAGTTGATATGCTCCAGAACCAAAAGAAGATATGATGATATATGGACCCAGCCAGTTTGGTTCAAACTTTCCTAGCTTTTCTCTGTTTGCTTGGTTCTTAGGGTTCTACATGAGAACCAGGTCACCAATGTCGAACTTTCTGACCATAAACTTTTTATTGTAGCTGCGACAAAGGCAGTTTTGATACGCTTGAAGGTGATTCAGTGAGTTTTGTCTCCTCTCATTCAACATTTCTAGCTTGTGTAAGCATGATTGTCGGTATTCCTCTTCATTAGTTAGACCCTTCAAAGAGACCCGCAGTGAAGGAATTTCAACCTCAATGGGTAAGATGGCTTCCATGCCAAAAACTAGGGCGAATGGGGTAGCTCCTGTAGGTGTATGAATGCTAGTTCGGTAAGCCCACAGAGCAGGGTTAAGTTGTATGTGCCAATCGCGGCTAGCATCATTGACAGTATTTTTAAGGATCTTGATAATGGTTTTATTCGACACCTCAGCTTGGCTGTTTCCTTGGGGGTAGTATGGGGATGAAAAGTGGTGTTGGATATGGAATTGCTCACATAACTCACGTACGTCTTGGTTTTTGAACGGACGTCCGTTGTCAGTGATGATGGATTGTGGGAGGCCATACCAGCAAATGATGTAATTGAGGATGAACTTTGATATTTGTTTGCCAGTAATGTATGTCAATGGAATGGCTTCAATCCACTTTGTGAAATACTCAGTGGTGGTGATAATGAATTTATGGCCATTGGAGGAGGTTGGATGAATCTTACCCATGAGGTCGAGTCCCCATTGAGCAAAGGGCCATGGAGAAGTGATTGGCCGAAGTTCTTGTGCTGGAGCATGGACCAAATCACTATGGATCTGATACTTGTGACAGGTTCTGACATATTCTATTGCATCTTTTTCCATTGTCGGCCAATAATATCCAAGTCTCATTAGTTTCTTAGCCAGAGTAGGACCGCTCGAATGAGATCCACATATACCATCATGCACTTCTCGTAAGGTCGTACATGCTTCATCGGTGTCAAGACATCTAAGGAGGGTATTGTTGAAACTACGGCAGTATAGGGTGTCACTGATAATGGCATGCCTTGTGGATTTCCTAATGAAGGACTTCCTTTGGTTATTGGATAGGTTCGATGGAAGGGTGTGAGTCCTTAGATAGTCATAAATGTCCTGATACCAGGGAGAGTTGGGACCAACAAGTTCGCAAACCATTTCTGACTTTGGGATATCATATGCCGGTATCAACAGCTGTTCTACTAGGAACTCAAATTGTGACACATTTTTAGGGATGTCCAAGAGAGAATTGATAGTAGCCATTCCGTCAGCTGCTTTATTCTGTACCCTGGGGATTTGTTCAAAAGACACTGATTGGAAGTATGTTAGGAAGCTATCCACCATCCTCTTGTAAGGAAGCAACTTCTCATCCTTTGTTTCATAGTCACCATTCACTTGGTTGATTACTAGCTGGGAATCCCCGAATACAAGCAATGTCTGAATTTTCCATTTGATTTCCAACTTGAGACCTGTAACTAGTGCTTTGTATTCGGCAATGTTGTTTGTGCAAGGGAAAGAAATTCAATATGACTTCAGAATTGAATCCCCTTGTGGTGTGATGAACA
>VDFB02100647.1:0-17669 GCA_007258455.2 Sequoia sempervirens | reverse complement strand
GGACGTGTAATTGCATATGAATCCCGTAAGCTCAAGGACCATGAGCTTAATTACCCAACTCATGACTTGGAGTTAGCCGCAGTGGTTCATGCTCTTGTGAGATGGAGACACTTCTTGTTGGGTCATAGGTTCGAGCTTCATAGTGACCATTGCAGTTTGCAATATATTTTTACCCAGCCAAACCTGAATGCTAGGCAGAGAAGATGGATGGAATTCCTTTGCGAATATGACTTTGAGGTCAAATATGTTCAAGGAAAGGAAAATGTAGTTGCAGATGCTTTGAGTCGACGGAGACATGAGATTTCTGTAGTGGCTCTTGAGGTAGATTTGAGGAGTCAAGTCCTCATTGCACTTCCATCTGATAGTTGGTATCAGGAAGTGAAGTCAGAAATTGAGTCTGGTAGAGCTCTAGAAGGAAAGTTTGCAGGGTACTCACTTGAGTCTGATGGTCTTCTAAGGTATATGGGTCGCATTTACGTGCCTTCTGTTGAGGGTCTTCGGACTCTAATTATGACTGAGGCACATCGAGCTCCCTATTCTGCTCATCCGGGAGTTAAGAAAATGTATGCAGATCTTCGGGCATTATATTTTTGGGCTGGCATGAAGAGGGATATTGCTGATTTGGTAGCTAGATGTTTGGAGTGTCAGAGGGTCAAAGCAGAGCATCAGCATCCTACAGGTCTATTACAGCCTCATCTCATTCCGGAATGGAAGTGGGACATAATTTCCGTTGACTTTATTGTGGGATTGCCTATGACTGCTCGACGTCATGATGCTATCATGGTCACAATTGACAGATTGACCAAGGTGGCTCACTTTTCCCCAGTTCGTTCATCTTACACAGCTTCATCAGTTGCTAGAATCTTCATGGAAGATATTGTCCGCTTGCATGGTATTCCACGGAGAATCATATTCGACAGAGATCCAGTGTTCACATCTGCATTGTGGACATCATTGCAGCGTGCCTTAGGAACACAGCTAAACTTCAGTTCTGCCTACCATCCTGAGACAGATGGATAGACAGAGAGAGTTAATCAAGTTCTTGAGGACATGCTTCGTATGTACGTGATGGATCAGCAGTCACGTTGGGAGGAGTATTTGCATCTTGTGGAATTTTCCTACAATAATGGATTTCACAGCTCTATTGGTATGGCTCCCTTCCAGGCACTATATGGTCGTCCTTGTAGGACCCCATTGAGTTGGGACCGTCTTGAGGACAGAGTTCTCCTTGGTCCCAAAATGCTTCAGGACATGGAACAGCAGGTTGTACGCATCAGAGAGCATCTTGTGGCAGCTCAAGACAGACAGAAGAAATATGCAGATGCACATAGAGTTGACCGCCAGTTCTCTGTTGGTGATCGTGTATTTTTGAGAGTGCGACCGCGGAAGAGCCCAATCCGTTATGGAAAGGGTTCCAAGCTCGCACCTCATTTTGTAGGTCCATTTGAAGTTTTGGAGAGAATCAGCCCCGTTGCTTATCGCCTAGCTTTGCCACCCAACCTGTCACAGATTCACAATGTTTTTCACGTTTCTGTACTTAGACCATACTTTCCCGATGTTACTAACGTACTTGATTGGAATGCTCTTCAGGTCGAGGACGGACAGCTAGCACTCGAGCCCATGGCCGTGCTACAGCATCGGAGACTCGCCCTCAGGGGCAGAGATATTGAGCAGGTGCGGGTTCAGTGGGACCCACATGATGAGACTTCAGCGACATGGGAGGATGCATCCCACATTAGAGAGGCCTATCCATACTTATTTAGTGGCTTCCAGGAGTAAGCCACATCCTAGGGGGGGAGGATGTGATACCCCTCATGTTGTTGTTACTCTTATGGACAGATCTTGTACTTGGTTGTGTGGGTGATCAATTCACCATTTTCGTTGTGCATGGACTTATGGCTTGGTTGTTTGGTTCCATTAGATTTTACATATGATGTTAGATGATACTTATTTATGGTGATTATGCTATATGAATTTTGTGGTGCTTTTTAATAATATGTATACGTTGATGTTGTGAGTTTATGCTGTTATATTGTTTGGTGTGTTTATTTGTGAGTCTTGGTGAAAGGACAGAGTGACATCACTTGCTTGCAAGTGCCCTGTCATCCTGCGATTTCCTTTCACGGTGTGTTTTCTATGGAGATTTATATGTTTCACGACATTTGTTTTATGCAGGATGTAGGTACTAAGTCTCGATTCCACCTGCTTCGGTAGGACAGGGCGAGCATCAAAATAAACCCAATGGGATTGATGTTGAAAAAAGGAGTGGTTAGGAAAGAATTCACGTCCCAAGTCCGTCTACTGTGAGTCCTTGGTTGTCCTTGTTTTTATTTGCCCTTGTTTGTAAATGTGTTCGTGTTGGTTAACAGTTTAGTTTGGGATTTAATAATTTTTTTATCAATTTTTAATTAAGTGTAATTTAATTAATGTTGGGTATGTGTGATCAATTATTTATTTAATTGATGGAGTTTAAAGTTAATTGTAGTTTAGTTAATTGAGTTATATTCTTTATTAAGGCAATAGTTTAAATAAAATAAATCGTACTGTGTTGATATTTTAAAAGTCTTATTGCTTTTGTATTTTTGGAGTTAAATAAATAGTTTATTAAGTTACATTGTTAATAAAAGAAAATATAAATAAATAAAATAAAATATAAATAAATAAAATAAAATAAAAATAAATAAAATAAAATATAAAAATAAAATTATTAAAATTTTCTTTTACGGGAAGTAGTGGAAAATAAATGAGTTTGGTGGAGGAAAGGATTCCCGGAAGAAAAACAGGCATGGGGAAACAGAAATCCTTCACGGGAAAGATTTGGCTGGGAAGAGTGGGGAAAGTTTGTTTTCTGAATTTTTGTGGGTTTTTCTGTTGTTGATTTGTGAGTGAATTTGGAAGAAGCTACAAGGTTCCAGAAGAATTTCTTTGTTGGCTGGAGGAAGAGCTTCTGCGAGGAGCTTTAAAGCTGCAGGGTTTTGGTGCAACTCTTACTTCTACAGCCTACAGGAAACAGGTATTCTTCTGAATCTAATTTGTTTCCTTTGTGAATTAATATATATATATCTTCTTTGAAAAATTTAGAAAACCATGTGTCTGGTTATTGCCGTTAAGGCTTGTGTTGCCTCTGTAAATTTTAGTTTTAACAAACAAAAGAAAAATAAAACCATAGTTGAACAGAGAAAACTTAAAATATATTTGTGCAAGGAAAAATAGGAATAAACACAGGAAGATTAGCAAAATTACTGTGCAATTTTTATTGCCTGTGGTTGTTCTGGTGTTTTGTTTTATTTCTCTGTATTTTATCACTGGAAAATAGAATTAAAGATTTCTTTTGTTTCTTTTGTTTGTGGTGGAATTGTTAAGTCTCTGTATTTTCTGGCTGTGAGCATAAATTGTAATTGTAAAATAAATTATGTTTCCCCAATACAGATAAATTAAATTCGTTTAGTGTTTTTAAAAAAAAAAATTTATATATATTTAAATTCTGACGAAACTCCGTACTTAGAATTTCGTCAGAAATTCATACATATATTTTTATATATTGTGATGCTTATATTAATGTTTAAACCGAAATTTTTCTAAAAAAAAAAAAAATTGAATATTTATTTCAGGGTGAGGGACGGGCGTGTGAGCTGCATCTCATCCCCTAGCCTATGAGGGTCGTTAATGTGCTACTGGGCACTATCAGACAGCCTTTAGGCTGGCAGCCCCTATAGGAGGTAATGCACATGTATCATGGGTCTCACCTCTCACCATTCTTTATTTTATTTTTTTAACATTCGTTTTTATTGAAAATATTTAATGGTATTGTATTTTAATTGTTAATTCAAAATCTTTATTATTTAAATTAAGATTAATTAATATATATATATATATAAAAGTTATAATTAAAGAGTATTATATTTTAATGGCTATGTTATATAAATACATATTTTCTTTTGGTGATTTTTGTAAAGAAATATTTATTAAATTTAGTTAATTCAATTTATTTTATTGTCCTCTTTTAGTGGAGTTATTTGAAAAAAAAAAATTAATGATGTGATTTTGTTATCGAATTCGTTAATTGGTTAAATTTCCAATAGGAGATAGGGTTGTCGTGAAATTTCCAGAGGTTAGAGAATTTGATAAGTTTATTTTGAGTGTTTTATTCTATTTTCGCGTCGAGTATAATTGTATGTTATATTTACTTGCATCAATTCGTTGAATCATTGAGTCATTAGTTTATAGCGAGATGGTTTTGCCTCGCATATTTATATCCTATGTTTGGTGTACTTGAGAGAGTTCAAGCCCCCATGTTTGTGGTATGTTAGGAAATTCTAGGGAGAGTGGCTCTATGTGGGCGCCGACGCACAAAGGGGCTGTCAGGATAACCCACAGTAGAGTTAGTGTAAAAAGTGAAAACCTAACTAAATAATTAGGGGATGGGTAGTTAAACACTAAAAGAAAATAATAAATACCTCACTCACCTGTTAGGGCTATCATAGACTAAAGGTGTTCGAGAAGGCCGTGGTTGGAAAAATCATGATTTCGTTTCCACGAGTAATGCACGATTCCGCATGAGTCACCCTATGGGGCGGCGCCTTGAAATAGGCAGTCAGGATAACCATAGATGGAGGCGGCACCTCGTGTTAGGATGTCAGGATAATCCATGAAGGCCATGCGATGACACTCTCCTCTAGCGTTTCCCCTTAGTTGTTTTATTTGGAATCCTCTGGAAGTAATTTCATTGTTTGATTTGTAGTTAATTGTTGTCATGTTATGTGGTTGACTTATGAAGTCACATTTCCTTTGTGCATAAATTCTTTTCCATGTTTGGTGTTGAGACATGTGTGTAACTTTTGACGTCTTGGTCGGGAATCCTTTCTTAACTACTCCTAGCACGGGGGTGGTCGGGTGGAACGTGCTTCGCACCCCGTTGGGTTTCCCATGCTTCAGTCATATCTTCAGTGCAGAGATTGTGGTGACAGTTCGTACCAGATTTATGTACCATCTGATGTATACATTTATACTTTTCATTTTATGTAAATTGTATTGTAACTCGCCCATGTGTTGGGATAATGTATTTTGTAACTTGTATAATTGGTTACTGGTATTTAGATTGTATCTTGATGTATTATTATATTGCACTTTGTAATTTAAAACATTATTCACCGAGGCAATTATAAACACATTTGACGTTGTTAAGTTGAGTAAGTTAGTTTCTCTTTGTTTCCATGTTTTATTGGTTATGTGATCTTGTATAGCATATGTGGTTCATCATTATTTGATGCTTTATGTTTATCACTTTCATATGAGAGTACATATCCTTGGAATGAATGTTAGACATTAGTTTAGTTTTTTAATGGGTAGATGACGTAATGTCTCTACGTGTACCCCAAAGGACTTAGGAGTTTAACATGTATTATATATTTGTTATTATGTTAGTCGAAATTGATAACATTGTTCTTTTACTTTATGTTTTTTTTAAAAAAATTGTTGTGTAGATAGTTGTCCTTTGGGGTTTGCGCGTTGGGGTGTTACAACTTGGTATCAGAGCCAGGTTTGCAAACACTGGGTACTTTAGGTAGTTGAGTCCATTAGGCAACCTGGTGTAACTCTTGATCTGACATAACTCAATTGTTGTGCAGGATCATGCCTAGGGGTAGAGGACGTGGCCGAAGAGGAGGCCGAGGTGGTGGCCGTGGGGCCAATCGTCATAGTCCATCACTTTCGAGCTCACATGGGTCAGAGCGTGAGGAACTTCAGAGTTCCCAAAGCAATCCGATAGGAGGCGGTGGTCAGAATCTAGAGCAACCTGGTATAGGTGGTCAGTTGCAGCATTTGTTAGAGGAGTTGTTGGGTCGTCTTGGCCCTAGGCAGGTTGAGGAACAGAGATTGGATAGGGAAAGGGAGAGATCTCCTAGATGTGGGGAAAACACAGCTGAGCAGGAGGCAGTAGTGGCAGGTCATATGAGGGATCTATTGAGGGCACGACCCCCTACTTTTGATGGAGCTAGTGGGGGTCTTGAGGCAGAGACTTGGTTGATCGATTTGGATAGATGCTTTGCAATGCATCCCTACGGTAGTAACACTAGGGCTAGGTGCGCTATCATGCACCTCAGAGGGTTTGCTTCCACTTGGTGGAGGCTAGAGGAACAAAAATTGAACATTGACATCAAGTATGGTTACTTGGGAGTTGTTTTTGGAGAGGTTCAGGGCCCCATTTCTATCCGATCACTGGAGGCAGCGTAGAGCTGACAAGTTTCATGAATTGAGACAGATGACTTTGACCGTGGAACAATATGAGCGTCGTTTCTACGAGCTCAAACAGTATGCGGGTATTGGAGATGATGAGGCCATGCTAGTGCAGCATTTTGTTAGGGGCTTAAATGCCCGTATCAGCGGTGGTGTTCGTGTCTTCGAGCCAAAGACGATGGAGGTGGCAGTTGAGAAAGCCCGCCTTGTGGAAGAAAATTTAGCTATGGCTTTAGGAGGGCACACGGAGCGATTGGTAGTGCCCAATTACAGGTTGGTCTCGAGGTGGCAAACGACCGTGGACTCTCTAGGAAATTTTCTGGCACCCTATGGAGGTCCACAGACAACAATGGGGCCTCAATTCAGATACCAAAACCCCAGTCACAGCAGAGTGAGAGATCTCAGAGCAGAAGGAACCGTAGTTGGCAACGAGTTAGACAGGATCGCTTTGAGCAACCCGCTCAGAGTACACAGACAGCACCATCTCAGGGTAGCTTCCAGCAGTCGAGTGCACCATCAGGTGTTAGAGGGTATGGACGTGGTACAGGTTGCTTCTCCTGTGGGCAACAGGGGCATATAGCGAGACAGTGTCCACAGAGGAGTACTACAGGATATAGTCAGAGACCAGCTGCTTCTGAGCCAACAGTGGGAGATGCAGGGAGAGCTCATCGGGTATTTGCAGCAGTAGAGAACCATCAAGCTGAACATCAAGGCACTGTAGTTGAAACTTCAGGTGGGTTGAATGGTACTGGTATATCTATTCTCTTTGTTTCTGTGCACTGACTTTCATTTCAGTGGTGGAAACATTGTGGACCGGTGCGCCAGGGTGCAAGGCACAATGGTAGGTCAATTGGCTCCTGAGTAAAGGCAAGGTTACAGCTGAATATTATTCGTATACGTAAATTGCAAATAGGGGCACTCACAACTATGGTGGATCTTCGAATCCTACCCCTTGGCTCATATGATGTGGTTTTGGGTATGGATTGGTTGTACGCTCACCGTGCTATGATTGATTGTCGGCATAAGGTAGTGCGTTGTGTAGATGATGTGGGTAGTGAGGTGGAGATCATTGGCATTCAGAGAACTATCTCATTACGCTTAATCTCAGCTATGCAATTGAAAAGGTGTTTTAGACAGGGTTGTCAGTTATTTGCTGTGTCAGTTAATGATTTGGACTCTGATGAGAGTCAAGGAATTTCATTGGACGATTACCCCCTTCTTAAGGAATATTCTGATGTCTTTCCTAGTGAAATTCCTGGGATGCCACCTAAGCGTGACATCGACTTTAGAATCGATCTTGTTCCTGGAGCTGAGCCTATTTCTAGGGCTCCATATCGTATGACAACACAGGAATTGTAGGAGCTTAAATTGCAGTTGGAGGAGCTATTAGAGAAAGGGTTTATCCATCCTAGTGTTTCCCCTTGGGGAGCACCAGTTATATTTGTGAAAAAGAAGGACGGTTCGCTTTGATTGTGTATTGATTATAGGCAACTTAACAAGGTGACAATCAAGAATCGGTATCCCTTGCCGAGAATTGATGACTTATTTGATCAAATAAAAGGAGCTCAAGTCTTCTAAAAAATTGATCTTAAGTCTAGCTATCATCAGTTGCGAATAGCTGAAGCTGATATTCATAAAACTGCATTCCGTACTCGCTATGGGCATTATGAATTTACGGTTATGCCATTCAGGTTAACTAATGCACCATCAGTGTTTATGAGCCTGATGAATGGAGTTTTTCGTACCTACTTGGATAGGTTCGTACTTGTGTTCCTTGATGATATTCTAGTGTACTCAAAATCTGTGGAGGAGCATGAGGTACATCTTAGGCAGGTATTACAATGCTTGAGGGACAATCAGTTGTTTGCTAATTTGGCTAAGTGTGATTTTTACAAAACAGAGGTGAAATACTTGGGGCATGTCATCTCAGGTGCAGGTATTGCAGTGGATCCTTCAAAGATCCAAGCCATAGTTGATTGGCCAGCACCCAAGAATGTTCCAGAGATTCGCAGTTTCATGGGGTTAGCAGGCTATTATCGGCGGTTTGTACAGGGTTTTTCTAGGATTGCATATCCTATTACTTCTCTTCAGAGGAAAGGGAAGAAGTTCATTTGGTCCGAACAGTGTCAGACAACATTTGAAACCCTTAAGGACAAATTGACTAGTGCGCCAATATTGGCGGTTCCTGATCCTACTAAGGATTTTGTGGTGTGCACAGATGCTTCTTTGGAGGGTTTGGGATCCGTCTTGATGCAAGAGGGACGAGTAATTGCATATGAATCCCGTAAGCTCAAGGACCATGAGCTTAATTACCCAACTCATGACTTGGAGTTAGCCGCAGTGGTTCATGCTCTTGTGAGATGGAGACACTTCTTGTTGGGTCATAGGTTCGAGCTTCATAGTGACCATCGCAGTTTGCAATATATTTTTACCCAGCCAAACCTGAATGCTAGGCAGAGAAGATGGATGGAATTCATGTATCATGACCTTTGGAGGTCAAAGGCGTTCAAGGAAAGGAAAATGAAGCTGTGATACGAGCTCTATATATATTTAGATTTCGCAGCGGCTCTTTGGAGGTAGATTGAGAGTCAGTTCATTACACACTTCCATCCATAGCGTTGGTATCGTGAAGTAAAGTCAAAATTGAGTCCGTAGAGTCAGAAGGAAAGTGGTACTCACTTGAGTCTGATGGTCTTCTAAGGTATATGGGTCGCATTTACGTGCCTTCTGTTGAGGGTCTTCGGACTCTAATTATGACTGAGGCACATCGAGCTCCCTATTCTGCTCATCCGGGAGTTAAGAAAATGTATGCAAATCTTTGGGCATTATATTTTTGGGCTGGCATGAAGAGGGATATTGCTGATTTGGTAGCTAGATGTTTGGAGTGTCAGAGGGTCAAAGCAGAGCATCAGCATCCTGCAGGTCTATTACAGCCTCATCTCATTCCAGAATGGAAGTGGGACATAATTTCTGTTGACTTTATTGTGGGATTGCCTATGACTACTAGACGTCATGATGCTATCATGGTCACAGTTGATAGATTGACCAAGGTGGCTCACTTTTCCCCAATTCGTTCATCTTACACAGCTTCATCAGTTGCTAGAATCTTCATGGAAGATATTGTCCGCTTGCATGGTATTCCATGGAGAATCATATCCGACAAAGATCCAGTGTTCACATCTGCATTGTGGACATCATTGCAGCGTGCCTTAGGAACACAGCTAAACTTCAGTTCTGCCTACCATCCTGAGACAGATGGATAGACAGAGAGAGTTAATCAAGTTCTTGAGGACATGCTTCGTATGTACGTGATGGATCAGCAGTCACGTTGGGAGGAGTATTTGCATCTTGTGCATCTTGTGGAATTTTCCTACAATAATGGATTTCACAGCTCTATTGGTATGGCTCCCTTCCAGGCACTATATGGTCGTCCTTGTAGGACCCCATTGAGTTGGGACCGTCTTGAGGACAGAGTTCTCCTTGGTCCCAAAATGCTTCAGGACATGGAACAGCAGGTTGTACGCATCAGAGAGCATCTTGTGGCAGCTCAAGACAGACAGAAGAAATATGCAGATGCACATAGAGTTGACCGCCAGTTCTCTGTTGGTGATCGTGTATTTTTGAGAGTGCGACCGCGGAAGAGCCCAATCCGTTATGGAAAGGGTTCCAAGCTCGCACCTCATTTTGTAGGTCCATTTGAAGTTTTGGAGAGAATCAGCCCCGTTGCTTATCGCCTAGCTTTGCCACCCAACCTGTCACGGATTCACAATGTTTTTCACGTTTCTGTACTTAGACCATACTTTCCCGATGTTACTAACGTACTTGATTGGAATGCTCTTCAGGTCGAGGACGGACAGCTAGCACTCGAGCCCATGGCCGTGCTACAGCATCGGAGACTCGCCCTCAGGGGCAGAGATATTGAGCAGGTGCGGGTTCAGTGGGACCCACATGATGAGACTTCAGCGACATGGGAGGATGCATCCCACATTAGAGAGGCCTATCCATACTTATTTAGTGGCTTTCAGGAGTAAGCCACATCCTAGGGGGGGAGGATGTGATACCCCTCATGTTGTTGTTACTCTTATGGACAGATCTTGTACTTGGTTGTGTGGGTGATCAATTCACCATTTTGGTTGTGCATGGACTTATGGCTTGGTTGTTTGGTTCCATTAGATTTTACATATGATGTTAGATGATACTTATTTATGGTGATTATGCTATATGACTTTTGTGGTGCTTTTTAATAATATGTATACGTTGATGTTGCGAGTTTATGCTGTTATATTGTTTGGTGTGTTTATTTGTGAGTCTTGGTGAAAGGACAGAGTGACATCACTTGCTTGCAAGTGCCCTGTCATCCTGCGATTTCCTTTCACGGTGTGTTTTCTATGGAGATTTATATGTTTCACGACATTTGTTTTATGCAGGATGTAGGTACTAAGTCTCGATTCCACCTGCTTCGGTAGGACAGGGCGAGCATCAAAATAAACCCAATGGGATTGATGTTGAAAAAGGAGTGGTTAGGAAAGAATTCCCGTCCCAAGTCCGTCTACTGTGAGTCCTTGGTTGTCCTTGTTTTTATTTGTCCTTGTTTGTAAATGTGTTCGTGTTGGTTAACAGTTTAGTTTGGGATTTAATAAATTTTTTATCAATTTTTAATTAAGTGTAATTTAATTAATGTTGGGTATGTGTGATCAATTATTTATTTAATTGATGGAGTTTAAAGTTAATTGTAGTTTAGTTAATTGAGTTATATTCTTTATTAAGGCAATAGTTTAAATAAAATAAATCGTACTGTGTTGATATTTTAAAAGTCTTATTGCTTTTGTATTTTTGGAGTTAAATAAATAGTTTATTAAGTTACATTGTTAATAAAAGAAAATATAAATAAATAAAATAAAATATAAATAAATAAAATAAAATAAAAATAAATAAAATAAAATATAAAAATAAAATTATTAAAATTTTCTTTTACGGGAAGTAGTGGAAAATAAATGAGTTTGGTGGAGGAAAGGATTCCCGGAAGAAAAACAGGCATGGGGAAACAGAAATCCTTCACGGGAAAGATTTGGCTGGGAAGAGTGGGGAAAGTTTGTTTTCTGAATTTTTGTGGGTTTTTCTGTTGTTGATTTGTGAGTGAATTTGGAAGAAGCTACAAGGTTCCAGAAGAATTTCTTTGTTGGCTGGAGGAAGAGCTTCTGGGAGGAGCTTTAAAGCTGCAGGGTTTTGGTGCAACTCTTACTTCTACAGCCTACAGGAAACAGGTATTCCTCTGAATCTAATTTGTTTCCTTTGTGAATTAATATATATATATCTTCTTTGAAAAATTTAGAAAACCATGTGTCTGGTTATTGCCGTTAAGGCTTGTGTTGCCTCTGTAAATTTTAGTTTTAACAAACAAAAGAAAAATAAAACCATAGTTGAACAGAGAAAACTTAAAATATATTTGTGCAAGGAAAAATAGGAATAAACACAGGAAGATTAGCAAAATTACTGTGCAATTTTTATTGCCTGTGGTTGTTCTGGTGTTTTGTTTTATTTCTCTGTATTTTATCACTGGAAAATAGAATTAAAGATTTCTTTTGTTTCTTTTGTTTGTGGTGGAATTGTTAAGTCTCTGTATTTTCTGGCTGTGAGCATAAATTGTAATTGTAAAATAAATTATGTTTCCCCAATACAGATAAATTAAATTCATTTAGTGTTTTTAAAATTTTTTTTTTATATATATTTAAATTCTGACGAAACTCCGTACTTAGAATTTCGTCAGAAATTCATACATATATTTTTATATATTGTGATGCTTATATTAATGTTTAAACCGAAATTTCGTTTTAAAAAAAAAAAAAATTGAAATATTTATTTGTGGGAGGGGACGGCAGTAGCCGTACCCCATCCCTGCGCAGCCCATAGAGGGCCGCATGCCAGCCTGCATGACCATTTAAATTCTTTGGGGCTGGCCCTCCCTATGGTGGAGGTGCAGTAATGCGCAATGCCATGGCCAAGGGTCCCTAATTTACCTACCCTTTATTTTATTTTTAACATCCATTTCATTATGACATTTAATGGTAATTGTATTTTAATTGTTAATCTGCAAATCTTGGCCATTTTAAACGTTATTTAATTTGACGAGGAGAGTGAGAGGTAAATATACATATATATATATATATATATATATATATATATATATATGCTATATATATATATATATATATATATATATATATATATATATATAAGTTATAATTAAAGAGTATTATATTTTAGTGGCTATGTTATATAAATACATATTTTCTTTTGGTGATTTTTGTAAAGAAATATTTATTAAATTTAGTTAATTCAATTTATTTTATTGTCCTCTTTTAGTGGAGTTATTTGAAAAAAAAATTAATTAATGATATGATTTTGTTATCGAATTCGTTAATTGGTTAAATTTCCAATAGGAGATAGGGTTGTCGTGAAATTTCCAGAGGTTAGAGAATTTGATAAGTTTATTTTGAGTGTTTTATTCTATTTTCGTGTCGAGTATAATTGTATGTTATATTTACTTGCGTCAATTCGTTGAATCATTGAGTCATTAGTTTATAGTGAGATGGTTTTTCCTCGCAGATTTATATCCTATGTTTGGTGTACTTGAGAGAGTTCAAGCCCCCATGTTTGTGGTATGTTAGGAAATTCTAGGGAGAGTGGCTCTATGTGGGCGCCGGCGCACAAAGGGGCTGTCAGGATAACCCACAGTAGAGTTAGTGTAAAAAGTGAAAACCTAACTAAATAATTAGGGGATGGGTAGTTAAACACTAAAAGAAAATAATAAATACCTCGCTCACCTGTTAGGGCTATCATAGACTAAAGGTGTTCGAGAAGGCCGTGGTTGGCAAAATCGTGATCTCGTTTCCACGAGTAATGCACGATTCCGCACGAGTCACCCTATGGGGCGGCGCCTTGAAACAGGCAGTCAGGATAACCATAGATGGAGGCGGCACCTCGTGTTAGGATGTCAGGATAATCCATGAAGGCCATGCGATGACACTCTCCTCTAGCGTTTCCCCTTAGTTATTTTATTTGAAAACCTCTGGAAGTAATTTCATTGTTTGATTTGTAGTTAATTGTTGTCATGTTATGTGGTGGACTTATGAAGTCACATTTCCTTTGTGCATAAATTCTTTTCCATGTTTGGTGTTGAGTCATGTGTGTAACTTTTGACGTCTTGGTCGGGAATCCTTTCTTAACTACTCCTAGCACAGGGGTGGTCGAGTGGAACGTGCTTCGCACCCCGTTGGGTTTCCCATGCTTCAATCATACCTTCAGTGCAGAGATTGTGGTGACAGTTCGTACCAGATTTATGTACCATCTGATGTATACATTTATACTTTATTCATTTTATGTAAATTGTATTGTAACTCGCCCATGTGTTGGGATAATGTATTTTGTAACTTGTATAATTGGTTACTGGTATTTAGATTGTATCTTGATGTATTATTATATTGCACTTTGTAATTTAAAACATTATTCACTGAGGCAATTATAAACACATTTGATGTTGTTAAGTTGAGTAAGTTAGTTTCTCTTTGTTTCCATGTTTTATTGGTTATGTGATCTTGTATAGCGTATGTGGTTCATCATTATTTGATGCTTTATGTTTATCACTTTCATATGAGAGTACATATCCTTGGAATGAATGTTAGACATTAGTTTAGTTTGTTAATGGGTAGATGACGTAATGTCTCTATGTGTACCCCAAAGGACTTAGGAGTTTAACATGTATTATATATTTGTTATTATGTTAGTCGAAATTGATAACATTATTCTTTTACTTTATGTTTTTTTAAAAAAAATTGTTGTGTAGATAGTTGTCCTTTGGGGTTTGCGCGTCGGGGTGTTACACCATACCTCCCACCCACTCCTTCGGTAGATAAATCCTTTTTCCAATATTTCTTCAAAAGGCGTGGAATGCCAGATAACCTTTTAATCCTGTAGATTTAGCATATGTCAATTTATAGCTAAATCATACAAACAAGATTACATGTATAAAATTGTTTGTCATAGCAAAGCATGATAATTTTTTTTGGTTTAGATGGATACAAATTTACCTCCTTATACTTGTTCATGGAGTTTGGTATACCCATCTGTCCCACCACATGGTATGCTATTCACTGGTATGTTGCTTGGATTGAGAGTGGCTGCTGCCTGGATTGAGAGGGGCTAATTGAATTTGTAACTTCTTAAATCACTCAACCACTCTCAATCCAACCAGCATAGGGATAAATTATTACTGTGGTGAACTAACATAAATATTCATTTAAAGGAATCTAAGACTTGGAGAACCCCTTGTAAAAATTCCATACTAAACAATGGGAATCCACCTTGAAATAGAACCACTCAATAAGGGCCAAAAATAGTATTCCTTTATGATGGCTTGGATTTTTAGCAATGGAATTTTGAAGCAAATAAATAGAGAATCCATCATTTTGGACAACTGAAAATCATGCTCAGAATTTCCCTCCAAGGTTTCCAAAAAAATCTACTACCCTACCCTAAATTTTGAAATACACTTTTATGACCCATTCAAACTAGAACATTATGTAATATTATTATTTTTATTTAATTGCATAGTTTAGAGTAGGCCTGGAATTTGACAACCACCCCTACCTGTCATATGAATTTTTTTTAACGATTTGTTCATTTAAATGCTTGTCACTTTACATTTTATGAAAAAAATTAACTATCAAAAAAAAATTATATATCAATTTCAAATCTATTGAGAAATAATTATATAAAATTAAAAATAATTTAATCCTTATTCAACTCATTATCTAAAATTTCAACATGCTCACCAATAAAACACAAATGTTGTATTATCTTGAAAAAAATCAAAACTCCAATCACTTGAAAAAAATGCTATAAAATAAATGTTATTGAATTTTTTTTCTAGTTTAATCCCTAAGTTCATCTATCTAAAAATGCTCAACAATAAAATAAAAATGTTGTATTATCTTGAAAAAAATCAAAGCTCAAATCACTAATCACTGTAAACAAAATGCTCTAAAACATTTTGTGTTATGTTATTCATATGGATATCCGATATATATTAAAAAAATGTAAAATTAGAAAATATTGATAATTAGAAATAAATGTAAAAATCTTAAATTTACTATTACAATGAACAAGAAGTTTCTAAATTTATATAGAAATTAAATCTTGTTAAAATATTCAAAAAGTTAAAAAAAATTATATTCTATTTTGAAAATATTTTGTATTAATATTATATTTATAATAAATATTATAAATCATATATATTAATATAAAGCAATGACAACTATTAGTAAAAATATTAAAATCTTAAATTTATTGTTAAAAATATTTTAAAAAATTAGAAAAAACTATATTTAATCTTGAAAAATTCTATTTTGAATAGACTTTGAATTAATAAATATATTTATAATAAATATTATAAATCATATATATTAATATAAAGTGAAATTAGAAAGAATTATTCCAATTCTAAACTAATTTATATTTTTATCATAAGTTCATTATATATTTACGGTTATATAAAAATATAGCAAGTCAAATAATGCGATCTAATAAATTTTTAGGTTGTAATATATGGTCCAAAATGCAAAAAAATGGTCATATAGACAATCAAATTTCAGGCTTGGTTTAGAGTCAATTCAAATCAATCCATATTTCATGAGTGTTGAAAATGAATATAAATCATACATTTGAAAGTTAATAATAAGTCACCACATTTAGGTGACATTTTTAGTATTGAAGCACAAGGACTTCCCAAGAAATTAGTCGTTACAGGTAGAAGTGTTACCCTAACCATTCAAACTTGAAAAAGATATTTTCCAACCTAAACCTTAAAAAAATGGCTATGCTTCAAATAATATGCAATAGAAACACATAACTCTAAACCTATCAAAGGCACAAAAGTAACCCCCAAGACACATGACCAAGCCAAGAACGTCAATACCCTTACCTCTAAATTATTCGACTCTGCATGCCTAAAACAAAAAAATAAGTATTTCATCGAATTATATTTGGACTATTACATATGACAATCCAAGCAACCATCCACAAACTAAATGCCACACTTTGAATCAAAATTTTGAAAAGAAAACTAATATAGGATACTCTGCAAATATATTTGAAAGCACACAAAAATACCAACTCAATGGTTTAACCTTATACAAAAGATAATGGGTATGTGTAGGATCATGATGGGCTAAAAAGTGGCAATACGATGGGTATGTGTAGTATGTGGTTGATGATTTTTTTTAACCCGAAAAAAATGAAATGAAAAGAGTTTTCAAAGGATATTCTTAGCTTTCCACCAATATAAATTATGCTTTACTTTGAATTTAATAAATATTTATTATTCATTTTCTATTTGAAATACAACTTAAGTCCTGATTGATAGGCTAATTGAAAAACATCTATAGCTTTCAAACGGTATCAAATTTTTTGAATCTGAAACATGTGTCACATTCTATACTTCACATACTATAGGATTAAAAAAAGAAAAATTGAATTTCATGAAGTTTTGACCAAGTTAAGGTGGTTAGACATACAAGTTTTTATATTTTTTAAAAGTTGCAATAAAAAATTCATAATTAATTATTTACTTGGAAAAAAATTACAAAAAAATATGCATCACATCTAGATATGATTCCTCTACTTATATCTAAAATCTTATTAAAAAATATTATCATTTTTATTGTGGTTAGGGTGGTCAAACATACACCTACTAATTTTTTCCTTGAAATTTAAGTACCACTGCATTGAAATTTCAAATTTTCACCAAATAGATTTTTTAGAAACTAAATTCAATTTGCTACAGATTCTATTATTACATTTTTTGAAATAATATAGATAACTTATTCAAGTTTTTATGTCAAGTTGCCTAACTTTGATTTTTCTGAATTTTATGCCACTTAAGGGCCTATTTTTTCCATGATGATCCTACACATACCCTAATGACATATCTAAAGCACAAAATAAAAACAATCCCTACAAATAAATTTGTATCAATACACAAATTTTTCTAAAAAATACAAAAAATACACAATTCAAAAACCTTTAAACATGCAAGAAAATATATCTACACCCAGAAAACATAAAATAAATCTTGTGCCCTCAATAAGTCGAGAGTACTACACAGTGGTAAAATCCACATTCCAAACATTGGACAGAGAAATTTGTGTAGCTTAAACAAAAAAATTCAATTATTTTCAGCCAAATTTTCATAATTTTTGTAGTGAAATTTAATTATTATTTTTTGCAGGAGTTCATAAGATATTTTTTTGATGGCTATGACCATAATGGAAATGAGTATTCATAAGATGCAGTGTGAGGAAAATGCCTAAATCATAGTGTCCACTTAGTAGATAGGCAAGTGAATTGAGAAATTGTTCATCCATTTGACAACACAATTG
>VDFB02100646.1:38452-79058 GCA_007258455.2 Sequoia sempervirens | reverse complement strand
TAGAAAGATAGAGAAATTAGATATTCATTAGAGATTGGAGATTAAGAAGTTAGAGCAGATTCAAGATAGTTAGATGGTAGAAATAAAGAGAGTTTTTATGAGATTGTTGTGAAAACACTACTTTGATAATAAAGTTCAAATGCATGAGGTGCCTTGAATACTTCATTGTCGAATGGTTGCATGGTCGCATATTTCCTTTCTCTCTTAGTCAATTTGAATTAAAATGTATGTTAGAAGAATGATAGATTGATAACGGAGATTGGTGAAACTGAGCTCATACTTTTTTTGGGTGGATGATTTCACTCAATGTGCAAAGTTAGATTGAGCTTTATCGTGGATGCTTAACTTCTGTTTGAATAATTGTTGTTCGATTTGATGGTAATTATTCATTACGTGAAAATCACAAGCATATTCCTAGAAGATTGCACTTGCTCTGCATAGTTGTCATTTAACGTGGCAAAACAGAGTATTGTTTATTTGGTTTCATTTAATCCTCGTCTTCTCTTGATTTCTTAGGAATAGCCTAGGATCTCTAAAACCCTTACTCTTTTTCACTTTTTTTAAAAATCAAAAAACCCAAAATGATACTGCATTTATTTCTCCGCTTTTCCGAATAACTTGCAAAATCTTAATTGTGCCCACAGCAAATCACATCCATACCACAGAGCCTATCCGCATTCATCTTAAACATTGGAATTACCCTATGACCTTACTTGCAATCTTAGCATAGGAGGTAGTTTTTCAAGAGAGAATAGAGTGTCTGTGACACTTTGTTCTAAAATGTTTGTTGTGTCATAAAACACGCACCAACACCACACAATTTATTTTTCCGGATCAAACCATCTTGCCAAAAATTCTTCCTCAACAACTCAAAAACCTATTAGAACTAATCAAAATGGTCTACAACCAAAATCTTCACATAAGTTACAATGTTGACATCAATGTCAACACTACAACACATCGTTATTTACTGTTGCTTGTTCTTCATGCTCATGTTTCGAACTTCCAACAATCTCCCCAAACTTCCAACACAATACACCATTGATTCCCTTCACATGTCTATTAGGTTATCAAATAAAAAATCTTCCACGACCACCAATCTTCAGATGAGAGTCATCTCCAAGATATACCTTCTTACCATCATATTCTTCATACTTTGAAAACCAACCTTGATGTGAGGTCATGTGGAAGGAAGTTCTAGAATCTATCAACCACACACATTTTGATGCATGTGTTGCCAAGGTTGTGACAAAGACATCACTATCATTCTATCAACCACACACATTTTGATGCATGTGTTGCCAAGGTTGTGACAAAGACATCACTATCATCCTAAGAAGAATTTTTGGGCACATCACTAGAATTGTTTCTCTTTTTCTTTTTTTGCTCCTTGCAATTTCTTTTGAAATGCCTAGGCTTACCGTAGTTCCAACATTTAGCCTTGGTCTTTTTAGGAGATTTGAATCTCTCATGGGATTTGGATTTAGACTTGTCTCTCTTCTTGTCCTTCTTTCCTTTCTCTTTCACTCTACCACAAACAACTAGTGCATCTCCTCTAAAAGTAATGAAGCAATTATTTCATCCATTTCGAGTTTAGAGGTAGTGCTCCTAATTGTCATCACCGAGTGATCCCATGAGTTTGGCAAAGAACATAACATAGTCATGCAATGATCGTCCTCTATCTCCACTGCAACAGAGTGCAATTAGGTAACAATCATGTTGAAAGCATTCAAGTTCTTAGCCATAGAACCACCATCCTCCATCTTGAGAGTATACAACTTCTTTCTTAGGAAAAGCTTATTTACTAGGGATTTAGCTTGATAAATCCCTCCATTTTTCTTCCAAAGAGCTATAGTGTGGCTTCTTTATGTACATTCAACAATACAAAGTTTTTTAAATAGAGCTTAATAAGACCTTTTGCTTTTTTGTCCATTTTGTTCCAAACTTCTTGTGACGTAGCAATAGGTTTAGATATAGATATTGGAGCCTATAGATCTCTATCCATGAGCATATCCTCCATCTTGATCTTTCAAAGCTCAAAGTTTGTGCTCGAGAATTTCTCCATTTCTATCCTTGATGTGCTTGCCATTTTTCTTTCAACAAGATATCCTTCAACACAAGCTACCATTCAATTCGAAATTAGTATGAAAAACTGTCCTTAACACCAAGAATCTAAGGTGAGTAGGCTTTGATACCAAATGAAAGAAAGCAATGGTAAATGAAAATGCTTCTTACACTAATCTTTGAGGGAAAAATGTGTTAATGTTTTAATTCACACATTTCAATGTGACACAAAATGGAATAGATGTACGGTCAAACTGCTCTTTGAATTAAAAGTGAAAACTCCTAAATAAAAAACTGACCTAAAATTGGACAATAGGTACTTGTAATTTATAATATTTATAATGATTTTTGGGGTGTTACGTGTTTATGCTGAATAAAATGTAAATGTGTATCTTTTGCAAATTTGGCTAGGTTAAAAGGCTAAGATGCTCTTTCAACACTAGGCAAAGGATATTATGCTTTTTGATTGAAAATAACTCCTAAGGCTAAATACTTGCATTGTATAGGTAAGTATAGAGATTGAGCAACACAAGTACACATTTAGATTGAATAGGCTCAAACATAAAAGCATGATGGCTTTGGTAAAGTAAATGAAGAACTTGGTACAAAGTCACGATATCCAACTTCGAAAAGACCTGCAATATAAAGCTTTCAAATTTGGTAGAAGCTATTTAACATACCTCAACAAAACATTAGAAGCAAGGTAAGTGTAATAAATCCTATTGAGTGAATAAATATTGAATTTTGGATTAACAATAAAAAATACTTGGTGAACAATAATTCAATCAATATGTAGGCTTGACAATTATCATTGATCATCTAAGTGCAAGAAGACATTTATTTATAATTTTTAATATTTACACAACTACTACATGAAAATAAATAAAAAGCTAACTGCACTTCTAATTTATTATGGACTACTTGCATGACATGAAAGCTTTATTACAAAATTTTATTCTCTAATAGTAAAACTAAAACCATGCAATCTCCAATTAAGTTATAGATTGAATTTATTACAAATTATGACTCAATGCTCACATCTTTTTCATGGAAAGAGATAAAAATAACTTGACTTCAGGCTTTAACTAGCAAGTGGTAAAAATAGTGGAAGGCTAAGAATAGCACAAACTCCTTGCACTAAAGATATAGACCACTAGAAACAGCATGAGCTATAAATGGGTCTGCGTAAAAATTGCAAATCTGAAATATATGCTCTACTCTAAAAAAGGTGATGAATAAAAATAGACTTCCGCATGGATGGCTTTGGAATTTGATAATTTTGTAGCTTTTTTCCTTTGATCATGGTTAAACCTCTAAAATACCTTGAAAATCTACCCATACATTCCTCCTTTTTATAAGTGTCATTCTTCTATTAGGCTCACTTGAACACTAGATTCCGATCTCGACATACTTGCTTTGTATAGGCAGGCAGTTGAACACTGATCGAAGAATCTTTGAGTGAACAACTTGCTTTGTATTAGCACATGCCTTTGTTTAGGTGCATGACTGACTACTACAATCAAACATTTTGAAAAATTTGCTTTCTTTGTTGAAGCATTGATCTCCTTTGTCATGCATGCCTTTAAACACAAAATGTTAATCCTTTGCATAGGTGTGTGCTTTTTGCCACATGTGCGCCTATCCTTTGGATGGGAGAATTTCAAGAAATAATCATTCTCTGTGTCGGCATGTGCTGTAATGTCCGTCTGTTGATTTTCCCTAGAATTTTTCCTATTGAACACAAATTGCAGCAACAAGGGTTAGGATTCGTCTTACCAATTAGAATATCTCTCTAATAATGCCATCTTAGGTTTGAATCTTGCAAACACCATATGAACAAGATATGCAAATATATATGTGACAATTACATCACATCCATAGATTATCAACAATGCAAACATATTAGAATTTTGGGAGAAGGGACATGATGGGTCTGCCTGAAGACCTATACCAAGCCTAAAAGGGTGTATACCACAGCCCTCCCTTTGGCGACTTGTACCTACTTTCCTCGTCAATGCCTCGACTCCCTGAAGACACTTGCCATCTTGTGGAATTGGGCGGGGATGTAATTGGGCGAGGATCATAAGTGGGCTTTGTCGGCTCTTTGGGTAGGTGTCTTTACTTAGCCTATCTACCACTCCACCCTAGGCCCATCCTACAAGATGGGTTTCAAACAATCAAGCACATCACATAATCTATCACAAGAAATCATTCATTACATATTCTTATTATCATATAGGAAATATGCATATGTGTGTAAACAATGATTTGTAGAAAATACACCTGAATATAGGATATATCTGATAATAGCAATATGTGGTGATGAACTGGATTGATTCTCTTTGTTTCCTGGTCTTTATGTTTCTTCTCTTTAATCGATCTGTTCTCCATATTCAGAA
This sequence comes from Sequoia sempervirens, assembly GCA_007258455.2. Taxonomy (NCBI): domain Eukaryota; kingdom Viridiplantae; phylum Streptophyta; class Pinopsida; order Cupressales; family Cupressaceae; genus Sequoia; species Sequoia sempervirens. The sequence continues at coordinate 74,595 of VDFB02100646.1, read as the reverse complement.
GATATTGTTTAAAAATAAATAAATAGGTTAGTTTCAATTGAATAATGACTAATAAGGATTAATAATTGCTGCAAGCATCATTATTGCATAATCGTGTATATATATATATTACTAATTGATTGTTTTTCTTCATATATCTCCCATTGACCCATCTTCTTCTTCTCATATATTTCTTCTTCCAAAATCTGATTATATCATACTGATTTATCTGCTGCTATACTCAGAAAATACTCCCTGTATTTCTATCCTCATTTGCTGTTCCTATATTTCTGCTAAATCTCCTTATATCCTATCCTGTTCTTTTCTCCTTCTTATTTGATATTTTGTATTCCCATGATATTCCCCTTCTTCTCTCCACACCAATCTTATTTTTATGTACTTATGCTTTTATGTAAAGAGAGGCATCCTTTTGAAGAGAGGCGTCTCTCTCAAAAGACATTACCTTTTATGTAGTGATCGCTGCCTTTGATAACACAAACTTAATTTTATTTGTCCTTAAAGTTATAAGCGCTGCCTTCTAGAATCCTGGGCTTTCTTTTATTTAATCGTTACTGCAGTTCATACATATTAGGATCGCTGCAGTTCACAGGCTGCTATAATTACATACACTTGTTGTTTTATATGTATATTATTATTGTATATATTATTTATGTGTATTTTATATTTACATATTTTATTTTAAGATAGTATATATTTATTTTTATATGAGCTTCATATACTTTCTAATATTTATAATATTATATTGTAATGATTATAAATATTTACATTGTTATTTTATTTTATTTATTTATTTGTATTTCAATGTTTTATATTTCGCCATTTCAAGGGCATGACATGTGCTTGGAAACTAGATTTTGAATTTTTGAAAATTTGTCTCCTTTATAGGAGTGCACTTGTTCACTTCTATATGTGCCTATCATAGACATTGTTTGCATTGGTGCATCCTCCCATAAGATGTGTGTCCCTTTCCTGTTGTTGTGATTGGCCAAAAAGAACAAGCAACTTGGATTGGCACATGCCAATGACCAAGACCGTGCTTACCGTTATCTTAAAGTTTTTAACAGAAATGAACTCCTTTGTGTTGATGCATGTCTGGTTGCTTTGGCATCCCCGTACATTAGACATTTCCATAAACAAAACCCTATCTATTTTCTATCTTTGTATTGGTGCATTTTACTCATCCTAAATGCATTTGTGCATTCTTAAGAAGATTCAATTTTTTAAGGAGGCCTTGTATTGGTGCTTGCTTGAACACTACTTAAGCTTTTGACATCCTTCTTGAAACATGCCACTCCTTTCCTGCAAGTGCTTGAACGTAGACTTCAATTTTTTTAAAAAATGTACCTTGTATTGAGGTGCGTTTATCTTGCTTCTGCTCACACATTGTTTAGAATTTTGAAAACTACTTACTATGTATTAGTGTGCGTCTATGCTTAGGCACATGCCTGATCATTGGCTTCAAATTTTTTAAGATTTCATATTCTGGTGCACACCATTACATTGGTTTTATATTGTCAAAATTTTGCCTCCTTTACGTCAACATATATCTAATCTTCTAGGTGCACATGAATATTGAAAAATCCTTTGCCTTTTACTATGGTGTGCACCATTGATCATTGAAACAATGGATAAAGAGAATTTGATCTAAATGAGCAATGGATGTCTTTGTATGGCATGCCTTTTAGCTCTAGGCATGTACTTGAATGATATTTTGAAATCCATCTAGTGGCCCTTTGTGTAAATGCATCTTTGATCCTTAGGCATGAACTTTCGTCGCATGAGTGCACACTTGTACCAAGAGGATGCCCTTGTCTTCATGACCTTTGCCAATTTCCATATTTGAAAGCCTACTTTCTTGCATCGAGATGGGTATCTTCAAGAGCCTCTTTCCATAATCCTATAAATATTAGAACATGACAAAAGGATGACAAGATGAGCTAGACTGTACGACAACTGATCATGGCTTTGTGAGGAAACAATGGGCTTCAATTTGAGAACTTGTCACAATACAAAAGTTTCATTTGGGTACAATAGAATGTATAAAAGACAAATCTTGACAATTGTAAGGAAGAATACACAAAAACAAATGTACCATAACACAAGTTTATGTGGGGAAAACCCTTTTGCGAGAAAAACCACACTTGAAAGCACAAACCAATTGTATTATTAGCAACAAAAGTTACAATACAGTCTTATGGAGATGCCCTTATAGGATTATCACCAACATACAAAACTTGAGCAATTTTGGCAGCCAAGCAATATTTGCAAATCAACCATTCAACTCATACATACTCTCCAAGCACCAATAGGAAAATATCAAACCAACAACCAAGGGTGGTTTACCAAAACTATAGGAGAAACAAAGACAAAAAAATGGGCACCATATTTGGTTCAAATTCCAACACCCAATTTGGTCATGGTCCTCTAGGCTATTTTTATAAGATGCTCTTACAAGTGCCATAACCTATCATAGAATCTGTCATATGTAACTCCCTGATTTGGGAACCCCATTTTGGCTTATTCAACCCACTAAAGATGTCTCTTGATTTGTAGTAATGCTGATCAAGATTCCAATATAACTCCCCTATAATCATGCTCTAACATGCCATAAGAATATGTGATAAGTAACTCCCATCTTACAATTTCATAAGATGCTCTTACACATTATAATGACATTAGGTGCTCTTATGACCTCTTACACACTTCCCAAAGTGTGACCCATGGAAAAGAGTGCCACATCATAGTGGCACGCTTCACTCCTCACGTGAGGATGAATAATGAATAAATACAAATAAATGGCAATTAATTAATAAATATGAACATTTGGAATGCAAGGTTTAGACACCTTTTCCCAACATTTGTATGCATTGGAATCAAAAAACAAGCAACTAGTATTAGCACCATCGTGGAAGAATGGCACGAGTGCATATTCTGCTGTAGGATTATGCTTTGACTCAATAGCCATCACATTAATGTGACTTTTTATTGTGGGATATATCATATTGTATTTTCTGGCATTACTTCTTTAATACCAAGATTTATGACAATAATAGCACTTTTACTTTTCTTTGTGGTTGGGAAGTGGAAGGAGTAGATAGAGAAAAATTCTTGGGTTTATCCTTATACCATGCAACAAATGCACTTTCTGAATTTTATAGAAGTAGATTTGCCTATTTGTGTTTGTCGAAGTTCTTTTTGCAACATGTATGTATTGATTTTATCAAAAGTCATAGTTTGATTTTCAATCAATAGGTTCTATGACTCCACAAATGACTCATTTGAGGGTGGGAGGTTATTGATGACCAAAGCCACAATATTATCCTCATCCAACTTCTTATTTACTATGGTGAGTTGATCACTTAGATCCTTCATTTTAAGAAAGTATTCTAGTAGAGTACCACCCTCATTCCGTTTGGTAGAAAAGTTCTTCAAATATAAAACTTAGCCTCTTTTAAAATTTTGGTATTTGTTTTTTTTCAAATTATTGCTTAGTTCAATTGCAGATGTAGAATTATGGACCTTAGGAATGAGGTTATCCGACACAGTTTTAACAACAGGAGGGCTTCCCTATGTTGCTTGTCATAATCCTTAGGGTTTTTTGCAGGTTTGGTTTCATTGTTTAAAATTATTTGAGCACACCTTTGATGCTCAACAATCATGAGTATCTTGTGACTCTAAATATTAAATTTTTGCCTAGTTAATTTTTGTGCCACTGGCATAACTAAATTTTGGATACTTGCCATTTGCAAGGCAAACACAAATATGTACAGACACAAAAACATTAAAAAAATTTCAAATTCTAAATACCCAGGCAAATTTAGATTTTTTACTGATTGAATTTGTACAGATTTAGGCATGAAGACTTATTTCGACAGATCAATTGCTTTTATTTGCATTATTTTTATAGACCAATTGTATTTATTTGCAAGTGTCACACATATCGTACATGATTTTTATGGACGAAACCAAAAATTTATTCCTTTTTATTTTTAGGGAATATAAGAAAAGGTACTTATATAAAATTTGTTAACTGTCCTCCATGTGACTACTCCATGCAACTGTTACAAATACTACCCATGAAAATTTCCAATTGCAAATGCCCTTTCAGCTGTGTCCTCGTGACAACAAATGAAACTTGCGACCAAGAAAATTGCGATGTAAATTGCAAAAAAACTCTACTACAAATGCCTTCAACATGATTGGTTCACTAGTTCCTTTGTTTGTTTCTTCATTCATGACAGTAAATGCCACCTGTTGGGTCCCAAAACCACAACTCCACTTCCTAGAATGAAATCTCACTCACAAGGTCAGGGTTGTTGTCATGCAAGTGAAATTAGCTCATCAACAGATTGTGGAGGGTTGAAGGCCAATTCAACGAGAGTGGGTTTCATCTCCTACTGTTCGAGCTCAGCTTAGACTCGGGAGAGTATTCCTAGGGGTATACTTGAACAGGTATTAAAATCAAACAAAATGGACAACCAAAAACATTGACAGCCAAACCCAACTTGTTGACTTGGCCTTAAAGCTTGTCACCAAGTCAAGAACAACTAGCTGTCACAAAACCCCTATATAGTTGATAAAATATGTTCAAGCATAACCCTCATTAAAGAGATTCATTTCATAGATTTTTTAATGATAAATCCCTCGTTATATTATGATGTTATGAATGTGTAGCCTTGAGTGTTTCACTCTTACACTATAGGTAAATGTTTATGATATATATGAATGATTTGAGATTGATTAGGTGGGCCAAAGATTGGTGCCTATCCAATTGGGCTATAGAGTCACAGGCAGTAGGAAGAAGAACAATGGAAGGAAACATAGAACTGATCTAGGCACATGTGCCATCAAATTACAAGCATTGTACACAAAACCTAGTTAGTAATCCAAAACTGAACTGCATAATCCATATGAACTGAACAAATGATTATTACAATGTTTGCAATATTTTAAAATGTTGTCACATTTTCGAATGCCCAATACAATCATGTCAACCAGTGTGACAAGAGAAAACCTTGATGGAAGTAAAGATTTCCTTGAAGAAATACAAACAGTTTGGAGACAATATCTGTTTAAGATTCGTAGACTTTTATCCTTCAACTGCTTCACTACTTCATTGCCTTTCTGAAACTGGATTTGGCATGATTGAAGCCCTTAACAAGAGTTTTTTGGTAAATTCACTTGTCTTTGTATTATCTATTATAATTTGTATTTCCACTATATATATTAATATAATTCCAATTCAGATCACTATTTCGATATGCATGGCTGGAAATTGTTGTGTGCATTTTCATCTGCCTTTCTTTAATTTTTTAAAGAAAAGATAGTAAATCATGCTAATCTTTTTAATTGTGAAACATTCTTGTTTTGTTATTATTGATCTTTACCAAACCACATGTATGGTCATTACATATTTTTTCATAGTATACAATACCGACCGACCATTTTGTTGCTCAGTCTCAAATATATATTTTATAAAATTTTAAAACAATGGAAAGACGAGCTCTTTTTGCGTATCCCATGTGAATCATCATAGTTAAAAAATACCATGTTATGAAATAAAGATTTTATTTGGTGACAAATAGGATATACGTTATTGCTTGGAGTGCTACATGTTCCTCATGGTTGTGAAATTGTATTATTTATGTGGTATTTTTGAAGTTTTTATGGAATGACTTGTTCTTGAGTATTCATATTATTTATGTGGGCTAAATCTGAACATGTATTTTCTTTTCTTTAAATTTCTAGGTTTTTGTAATAGAAAAAGGAGGCAACATCGAATGTATTGCAACTGAGGAGGAAAAACCATCATACAAAAGGCTTCAAGACATCTTGAAAGAAAGGAAAGGCGGTGTTGCAAATAAAGGATGGTTTGGGAGGCTCATGGATGAACTAAAGTTCAATCAGGATTCATTAAAATAGATAATAGTATAATTTGAATGATTTTCATGATGAAAATGAAATTGATTATCAAATAAACTTGTACTAGTATAACCGTAGAGTTCAACATTATCCTAAAAAGGAGTTTCAAAAGAATTAGTTAGATTAGAATCTAGATTATTGGCTTTGAAATAAAATTGAAGTGTTTTCCTATCCTTTCAAACAAAGTACTCCAAAGTATCATAATGCTTCCATGTCTTTTCATATTTAGCTAGGGAAATACCTTTTTATTGTCTTCTGCGTTTGAAACTTTGATGGGTATATGAAGACAACTGTTAGTTTTGCAATTTAACCTAAATTTGATAGTGTTTTCTTATCTGCATTTGGTTGTGACTATAACTACAAAATTCTTAATCAATCAAGTTAGGTAGTCTTTTTGATCCCGAAAAACAAAGATGAGAAACAAAAAACTATCTACTAAACACATTTTTTAATTAAATAGAAAATGTATTTATATTAAAATGATTTAGTACGTATATATGTCATCGTTAGTTTTCTAGGAGCAGCCATAGTATACTTTGGAAAACCATAGAGCTGCTTTTTTTTTTTAACACAAAAAAATTAAAACCCAATACAATTTTATTTTGGGTATACCATATTTGCCAAATCATGCAGGCCCTCAGACTCTAGGTAGAGAACATATCACAATTACCAACTAAATAATTACCATCTAAACTAGGATGCATCAACTTCCACAAAGTTGTAATATGGTAATCTAACTGCAACTTTACATTAATGCCAAGAATATTTAAAGTGTTATAGTTGTAACCAACCACCTCCAGTAGGTCGTTTTAAACTAGCTTTGGTTGTCCTTGTCGTAGAGTGAGCGGCATTGCAAGATGTATAGTACATGTTATACATGGTCATTATCATTAGATGTTGGCGATATTGCATTGCACAACTATGAATTAGAGGCATACACCTTGCTCCGTTAGGACATGCGGCCCATAGTTACCAGGTTAAATAAAATCAATTTGTTTGGGAGGTCAAAAGGGGGTAAAATTTCTATAGGAATCGAAATATCTAGACCAAATCAGACAAATCTAGTTGGTCCAAAAAATTGGACTGAACTAAATTTGAACCAAATTTGGGAGGTAAAAAAAAATTGGTAAATTTTTTATAGGAATTGAAAAATCTAGACCAAATGGTTGGTCCAAAAAATTGGACTGAACTAAATTTGAACCAAATTTGGGATGTAAAAAAAATTGTTAAATTTTTTTATAGGAATTAAAAACTTTACACCAAATCAGACAAATTTAGTTAGTCCAAGAAATTGGATTGAACTAGATTTGAACCAAATTTGGCAGGGTTTGGTAGCTATGGTGCTTCTAATTATAAAAAGAGTTTACCAGGCTATTTCAAAAAGGTGTGAACCAACACACTTATTACAAGAAAAAGAGTTATTTGACTTCTTAAAAGTGGTGTTCTCATAGTTTATCAAATTATGTAATGATTTATTGGGATTACGATGGATAGTTTTGAGTCAATTTTCATTGATCTATATTTCATGAGTAGTGTTTCACAAGAACCCTTGTAATCAATACATGAGATTTTCATAGTACATCACTTCTAAAATAATAGATGGTAAAAGTTTGAATGAGCTCTTACTTTCAAAATAATGAACTATGAAAATTTCATGATGTACACATGGTTTTTTCTAGAAGCTTTAACTTTTAAGAAACCATCTTTCATGAGCATGAATGGTCTACTTATCATTAGTTGCAGCTAGACGATGCTCATAAGGGTGAATCATTGAGATCCTATAAGGTCACCCATCCTAGATCTATTCTAGCTTAAGCATGCTTAATTATGAAATTTCTCATAAAAATATACTTACGTTGCTACACCGTTTACAAATCCTTCAACAAGTGTTGTAATGCACTTAGTTGGAATATTAACTTACTTTTCAAAATTTCAAAAGCAGAACTCAATTTCAAGCACTTTCTGGTCGCCAAGTTTCTAGGATGAACAAAGTGCGAGCATACAATAGTTGGAAATTAAATCACAAATGCATTACTGGTGGCAAGCTGCACAACTTATGAAACATGTAATTTCAAAGTACAGATCTTGGTGGCTAAGCCATCCACTCACCATTACGTCATCAATGCAATATACATTAAGATATTTGGCGGCAATGCCTTTTAGATTCCATAGACAAGACTGAATATCTATTCAAACCGTATAGAGTTCACGATCAAAGATGAACTATCAAAGCTAAAAATCTATAACTTATGATCTGCAGTATACCCATTTGATATAAAGGATTTAATTAACAGTAATAGCATTTAGTAATTAGATATAATAACCAACAGCAAATCTAAAATCTGAAATATCTCAAAATATTAGGTTATTGAATGTTTCGGCAAACTCAGCAAATTAATCTTTACGGTATGAACATTACAACAATGGCCGCTTGAAAGTTTCACAAGGCTGTGCTGGGCAGTGAGGAAATTGGCTGCAAGATTCTAGCCGCAGCATATACAAAATTCACGGCGACTTCCACAAGGAGCCGTTGTCCTCCTCCAACGGCATGAAAGTCATTTTTATTATTTGTAACCCTTAAATACAAACTACTGCAATATTACCAACCCCTCTATTTTCTTAAACAACAAACCCTTTTCGCTGCGATCAGCAAATCAAATGCTTCGACCAGGACAATGCCAATAAAAAGCTACATTTTGCATCGCTGAATGGCATTGCAGAAGTGAATTTGAACAACAAACCGAACATTAAATAGAAATCTCTGAGTAGCTAGTCTATATATGGTACGGCTAGGAATAAGAGAAGCTTGACCAGTAAATACTCCTAGAAATAACAACCAAATCTGCAACCAAATGATCAACGCATTCTTCAAACCACAAAACTCCTTAAACTCCAAAAATAGAAGTAAAACCAAAGCACACCAAGCAACAAGAAATTGGGAATGCCGATGAAACTTTGTGTAATTCCTGAAATGGAATCACACTCACCGTGAATCTGAGAGTTTTCGTTCTTAAATTCTAATAAAATCTGGGTTTTGCGTCTTTGGGTTCGTTTTCTAACACAAGTACTTCGAAATGAGAAAGTCAATGATATAAAAATTCCCCCCCTACGAGCTTCTTCTCTTTGTAAATTTGTTGAGGGAATTATATTTGATAAAAATTATTTGAAATGCATAACATCATAAGGTCTATCATTTACTAATTATCAAGTTTTATTCATTCACATACATATACTTTTATTAGAAAAGAGGATCATCAAGTTTCTCTAAAAGTACAACATCATCAAGAGTACATAGCTTTTACTAACATTATATCATTAAGATTATTCTTGACAACACATCTTAGAGGTAACACCAAAAAAAATTGCAATGGTAAATACAACATCAAAAACCCTTGTTCTAGGCTCATGTTCTTCCTCTAATGCAGGTGATGGTGATGGGGAGGTGCTAGAAGAGGACTAGGATGTTGCTTCACCTCTTGTCTTTGGAATGGATTTGTAGAGGTCAACGTCGGTGTTGGGAAGGGTGCAGACGAAGGGGTGCTCTCCTGTGTGAACCTCAGGCGCGGTTGTGTGTTTTGACCCAACGACTACAAAAGAATTCATTGATGAAGGGGTTGTTACAGAGCAAGCTGATGGTGATAAGATTGATGCTTGGGAATAGTCGGTGGATGAAGACAAATATCCCTTTTCCCGTTTGAAGGCGAAAAAGCTTGCTAGGGGGTCTGTGGTGGAGATCACCAAAGGAGAACCGTTTTCAGGTCTTCGTAAAGGGTTTCTCCTCCCTTCTTTAGATGAGCTTGTTAGACAGTCTGTGTTGGAGAACATTGATGGAGAACAATGTAAAGGGTTCCTCCCTTCTTTGGGTTTGTCCTCCAAGTCTGCCCACACAAATGTGGCCCTATCGATGTCCAGTTATTCTGCTCAAGAATATATGGGCTTCAGTTTGAGTCTGTTAAGGAGGGTGCTGTTTCTTCTCTTCATGTGGAACTCAAGGAGTTGGATGTTCGTGGTGCTTCAATGACTGAGTTTTGGTGCACCAGTGGCTGATGTTTTTACTCCGAATGGTGATGTGATGGTTGGGAGTATTGGTACTGTTCTTGTGGATGCTATTTCCTCACCTCCTGTTGGGAAGGAGGTGTGTGGTGCTAACCTAAAATTAGGTTATGACTCTGATACGATTGATGGGAGTTCCTCAAGAAGGATGGACAGTTCCAAAACGATATTCCTAATTCTCTCCTTATTGATTTGTTGACTTGGCTTAGAAGCTCTCGTTGGGAGATTCAGTGGCAATCGTTCCAATATTGATGTTGTAAGAAGATGGGTTCTTCAGGTCTGGAAACTTAGAGGTCGGGTTGAGGTAACTGCTATGTTAAATGGTTTTTTTCTTTTCTCCTTTTACTGTTTGGAGGATTGCTCTAGGATCCTTCTTGATGGCCTTTGTCTTCAAAATTGGTCTCTTGGTTTCAACCCAATGAAAGATGCTTTCAAGTTTCATGTTTCAGTTCGTTTTCCAAGGCTATCTTTGGAGTATTGGCATGAAAAGATTTTTATGATTATTGCCAATTCTTTTGGGTAATATCGTGCTATTGATAAGATCACCAAATTCATGAAGCATTTGTTATTCGCTAGATTTTGTATGTTTGTGGAGAATAACTAGGTGCTCCCCACTCATATTACCTTATCTTCAAAATTAGAGACTAGGTGCAACAAATTGAATATAAACTTTTTAATTATTTGTTGTTTTTGTGGTAAAGTGTGGGCTAGGCCTCCACTTCTTGCTTGAGAAATAAGAAACATCATTTTGTTTGGAAAGAAAAGAAAAAAATGTAAGCTCTTGTGGAGGAACCCATTAATTCCTTTGAAGAGATTCAAAAAGAAGATAAGAAAGGGAAATCCCCTATTGTTTATTCAAGGATGGACACCTCTTTTAAAGCTTTGGGGTTGGAAGGTGGATTTGCCATTGGTCTTTTGATTTCTCCTTGTCTCAAGAAAATAAGATTTGAGGAGAAGGATTTGTGCATTGAGATAAAAAACAATCTTTGGAACAATTTTTTAAATCACCCCGACTTTGGATTGGTTGGTTGGTTTTTTTCAAGTTTTGTACTGCTTTGTCTTATGTAGTCTCTTAGTTGTTCTATTTGGTTGTTCTTTGGTGTTTGGTTGTGCTTCATGCTATTTCCTTCTCTTTGTACAAGGTTCTGAGCCCTTTCAAAACCCTGCTTACCTAATAAAAACATTACGTCATTACAAGAATAGTTCAATATTACATGTTACATATGTTGTATTATAGATGTAAGATTCATTACTTTAGAATAAATAAAAAATTATTACAATAACAAAATGTCTTTGATAAATCAAGTTATTGGCATCTCAATTGCAAGGAGAGCATCACCAGAGTGATTTTCTCCCAACCTTAGACCGATGGTCTCTCGCACACCTTCCTACTAGAAGTGGCCATACCCTTCATGAGGGTAGCAAATTTAGTGAATTCAATGATCACCATGCCATTCAAGAACTAGTGTTGTGTTCTAAATTACAACAATTTGTCATACAACTCTAGGTTACTTCTAGCTGAGTATGACCTATCTGATTGATTGTAACATATTAGACATTGTGAATCAACAATTTAAACAGTGATTTCACATTGTTTTGGCCAAAAAAATCTAATATACACATTTAAACAATAACGTGACTTGTATGTTCAGACACCTCTTTTTCAAACTAGTTATCGACAATATAGATTTCTTTTCCTAAATTTAAATAATATGATCATCAAAATATTTACACCTCTAGGATGGTGTAGAGGAGGGGGACTGTCTGCTCAAGGCCCTAGGTCACAGGAGGGTCTAGAACAATCAGTTGCCTTGATCTACCTCATGCTAAGGATTGTTTAAGGTAAGCTTAATGTTTGAGAGGGTGAAAAGGAAGGGCAATTGATCTACCACTATCCTTTTATCAACCAGAGAGTTTAGGAAACCCAGTTAGCAAGCCTTCAAGTCTAGACTGCAACTTCAACAACTCTCTACCAAAGGACTCTAGCATAGAAGACAAATGACAACGCGACACATTGGCATCCCAGTCAGGCGCTAGCATCTATATGAACAAAGAATGTGAAGTACAATTGAGACTCGAAAGGGACTTACTAACAACTTGATTGACACAATATAATACAATAACATAAAAAAGGACTAAGCTATTAGAATAGCAAGAAGAATACTTAAAAAATTCTAACTAGAAATTGACAAGAGCAAAGGTGACGAGAATCAAACTTACGGTCAGTCCAACCTCCCGCAAGCTCCACACGAACAAACATACCTACACATAGCAAAATGGGGAAAATTTTTGGGGTTGTTTCGAGGCTTGCCATAGTTAAACCCCCATTTTGGTGTTCCCACCTCTACAGATAGCCAAGATAGCCACAATAGAGAAAGTATGATAAAGAAAGCATTGAAAGGAAGAATACCAAGCAATGCTAACAACAATATGCTACGTAATTCAAATAATGATGCTAAGTAAAATGGATATCACCTCCCCAACAAGATGCCCTCAAACACGTGAAGGGAGATGTGAGCTCACAAGCTTGTAGCTGCCAATGTTGCCACAACAACGTGAGGAATAAAACCAATAGAGTGTCAACTTGGAGCTTCAACAATGGAGAAAGTTGTGAAATGCTCAAGAAAAGTGTGAAGAAGATCAAGTGAGTGTGTAGAAGATAATCTCAATGTGAAGGATAGTCTTTTGAAGTTGAATGGGATACCAAAAAAGCTGTTCAAGGTCGGTCAAGGGTGCAGGGGTGCTACGTTGCATTGCTAATGGAGAAGTGTAACGCCTCCACAGATTCCAGAGGTGAGAATCCTGTCAGGATGGAAGCGCGCCACACAGACGTCCGCGTGCCGTGCTAGCGTCCTCGATAGAAATTCCCCCACTGACACTACAAACAACCGCCAAGTGGGTGGGAATTAGATGGATGAGGTGGAACAGCATCTTCAGGTTTGATTTTTCTAAGGTAAAGGGGTGTAAATGGGGAATTTGTGAAGGGTGAAAATTCACACCATGACATTTTTCCCCCACTTTAACGAGCATATGTGCTATCAAATGCGAGGTAAAGTAGATCGAAAAAGTTTCAAGAAAGTATACCTGAACTATCAAGGAAGCATACCACAATTTGACATACTCGAAAGCACAAGAAGAGGAAATGGCTCCATAGTTACTCGATCCTGAGGAGAGTTGAATAAAATGTGTCGCAGGTTCGTAGACTTACAGAAGGGTGAACAAAAGGCTCTATAGGTGCTCAGTCCTATAGAGTTGAACAAAGAGATCCCATAGGATGAAAGTGCTTTACAGGTCTTCGAACTTGCAAAGGAGGTGCCACTAGGTGCTTGGTCCTAAAGGAAGCTAGATGTGAGAGGCTCCATAGAGTTTGATGGGGCCTTACAAGTGCTTAGTCATGCAAGGTCAATTGAAAAGCAACTTCACAGTTGCCCCTGTAAAGCAACATGTTAATCCGCATACAAAACATGTTAGATAACAAAAAGCCACATAGGAAAATAGACAAACAGTCATGTAGACAGTCAACAATTGAAGGAGAAGCTTTCAAAGGGGTTCCTTGGGAACCCTTCAAAAGAAAAGGGGTTTGCTTGAGGGACGCTTTGTTTAAAAAGTGATAGAATTTTTGAAAAGAGAGAATATTTTGCCAATGATTCTATCATCAAGGAATCATTTTGAAAGATTCCTTTCATCAAGGAATTCGAAAGAAAGAATGCTCCTTCGCAAGGGAAAGTTTTTAGACTTCTTCATCAGAAAAAGTACTCCCTTCTCGATGGCAAGTTTTCAGATTCTATCTTATGAATCCGTGATGAAAGAAATATTCCGCCAGGGGTCCTTGTTGAAGAATGCAATTTGTGAAAAATAAAGGACTTTTAGTGAGGAATTCGTTGGCCACCAAATACACTTGAAAATCAAAGTAGTATGATAGCCCCCCCTTAGGATGGTGTGTGCTAAACTCAGAGACATGTGACATCCTAAGGAGAGAAATCCAAGAATTAAAGTGATGTTGTGGCCCATGGAACATGACGAGATGTAACCATGGTAATGTTGTCATGCACACGAGGGACAACACATAAACACCACAACATCACAAAGCAAACAAATAAGCGAGAAAGATAAAAAGACATAACGAACAAGAGACAGGGGGATGTGATATTTTGAGGTCAGAGCTACTCATAAATATAAATAGATATAATAATATATAAATGAACTGTCATCAATACCCTACTATATCAAACCATGTGAAGAAAGTTATGTGAAGACGAAATAAAAATAAAAAATTGGGTCAACATGGAAGGGGGGCCTAAATGCCCCCAACACTTTGTATCATCCCAAATTGTTGAAAATCAAGGCACAATAAAGAGAAAAATGATGTGACAAATAGGATAAGTTTCATGACACATAACACTCTTGTATCCAAGCACCTACAAGGGTTCTCCAAGAACACATAAAACAAGCCTGGGGGAACACAACACACACACAATCTAATCTACAGATAAAGAAGATGCACCCCCTAGTCCTCATCAACCAAGAGCTCTTTGTTCTCCCAATCTAGATCACTGTAAGGGGAGGGTAGATGAGCCTGCAAGGGCTGGATAGCAAGGGGGGTACCCTCTGACCCTCCTGCGACAAGAGCCAAGGAAGAGGGCCCCTGGAGGTCTTCTTCTCTCAGTTCCTGTGAGGTGAATGTTAGTGATCCTGCAAAGATTGCTGATAGAGCTAAGACATCATCTATAGAGTTGAACATGCACTTTAGAGGAGTGCCATGTGTCAACTGAGCAGGGGATGAAGGAGGTGCTCGAGATCCACTGCCGACCTCACCGAAAGTCTCAGGGGCAGTGAAAAACTTCGGGGATGCCAAGGCTGCCTCTATCACTAGGATGACACAAGCCCACACATAACCAACTTCCGAAGAAGGAAATCCATTCTTTCGACCCCCACTGGAAGCGGGTCATCCTCCAACTTGCGCTTTGTTGGAGGATGCGAGATCACCATAGATGAAGTAGAAGGCGAGGAGGAAGAGGATAAAACTTCAGTAGACACCACCGAGGTGTTCAACATGTCCACGGGTTTCAAAAAAGGAGGGATGTCTGGAAGGGACATCCAAAGAGGGGCTCAGTCGAAGGAGCAATGAATATTTGCACCCTCTTAGGGTGAGGATCATTCATGCTTGTAGGGGGAGCTAGAAGCAACATTGAGGCAGAGTGAATTGAAGCAGGAGTGGAAGAGGAGGACACAACAAAAGATGTCGAAGCAGGAGCTGTTGGCTCCCCTTCCTCCTTCTGCAAGGCTTCCTGCTCAGTGGCCAAATCCTTCCTCTAGTGCTTACGCTCACGTGCAAAGCGGTTTCTTTGGCTCTGGGAGTTAGAGGTTGCAAATTGAGGAACAACAAGAGGCTATTGTTTAGTCATCAAAGTATCCATCACAACCTTTTTTGGCAAAGGGAGTGACTCTTGGATAGGAACATGAGGAAGCGGTGCAAGAGCAGGAACAACAACAAGTGGGCAAGTAGACTCAAGTGCCTCAGCGGTGGGCCTCTTCCCACTCACTACCTTAGAGGTAGGAGTAGTAGGAAGCCGCGAAGGCTAAGAGGTAGAGGTGACTCCATGGGGACCCTTCCCCTTACCATACAAGACGGGTTGAGGCACCATGGGTAAGACAAGAAGGTCAAACACTTGAAGCTTGGCTTCTCGCCAAGTGAGCACCATCGAAATCCCCAAAAGACGCATAGGGGCAGAATTTGAAGGCGCTGCAATAGGGCGAGAGGCAAAGGTAGGTGGAACTGTAGAGGAAGAAGAAACTTGAGCAGACATCTCTTCTTCCTTTTTTTGAGTGGTAGAGGAAGCCTTATGTTGTGCCATCATGGAAGATTTAACTGAAATGGCGTAGGGAGAAGGGGGTAGGTCACTTTCAGTGTGATGCCCCCATTCTTGTATTTCACATAAGTTTAATACAACAGGTCCGTCCTAGGAGGGAGCAGATCAATAGGGGCAGGCTAGAAGTGATCAAGTGAGTAGCCTCCACGTGCCATCGATTTGTAACTTGTGTCGAGGACTACATGCACATAACCCTCATGAGAGAACTTCAAGCACTTATCGATTACCAAGGGGACTGTGTTCATGGAAACTAGCCATGGAATGCCTAGTTTCACTCTGAACAACTCAAACCCTGGGATAATACCAAAGAGGAAATTCATAGTCGTGGGCCCAAGGATTGACAGGGTGATAGAACCGATGGGAGGAATGGAAAGCCCACCGTTTGTACATATAGTGCTTTTAGACTCATCATATCCATCCTTATGTAAAATTTTTATCAACATGATCTCCTCTGTGATAACATTAGCCTGACATGTAGGGTCAATGACAACGTCCATTATGGTGTTTCCATTGATACGTGTGAGAATGTACAAAGGAGAGAGCTCTCTATTAACATTCATCGGTATATCTTGCAAGGTAAATGTTATAATAGGAGATCCACTTGCACACTGTGCAGATGGGATGGGTAGATGCATAAAGGATGCCATTTCTACATAAACTAGAAAGGACTTTCATAGAAGCCCCCAAGTGTTTCACAACTAGACAGCTACCTATTCAAGATTTCACTTCACAACACTTAGGGATCCTTCTAGCTATGCCACTAGGGGTTGTAGGTTGGGTTGTAAGGCTAGGTGCCCTGCAATGCACACACCCACAACACTCCTAGAATATGAGAGAAGTATCATTTAGCACCACGAAATGGAACTAGAATAGTTCATGTCGGGTTCACCAAAATGTAGAGGAGGGGGACCGACTACTCAGGACCCCAGGTCATGGGAGGGTCTAGAACAATTAGATGCCCTGATCTACCTCACACTAAGAATTGTTTAAGGTAAGCTTAATGTTTGAGAGGGTGAAAAGGAAGGGCAATTGATCTGCCATTGTCCTTTTATCAATCTGAGAGTTTCGGAAATTTGATGAGCAAGCCTTTGGGTCTGGACTACAACTTCAACAACTCTCTGCCAAAGGACTCCAACACAGAAGACGAATGACATTGCAACACACTGGCATCCCAGTCGAGTGCTAGAGTCCGTACAGACAAAGAATATGAAGTACAACTGAGACTTGAAAGGGACTTACTAATAACCTGATTGACACAATGTAATACGATAACATAAATAGAAAATGACTAAGCTACTACAATAGCAAGAAGAATAATTTAATAATTCTAACCAGAAACCAACAAGAGCAAAGGTGACGAGAATCAAACTTATAGTTGGTCCAACCTCTCACAAGCTCCACACGAACAAACGTACTTACACTTAGTAGAACAGGAAAAAATGTTGGGGCTGTTTTGGGGCTTGCCATAGTCAAACCCCCGTTTTGGTGTTCCCACCTCCATGGACAACCAAGATAGCCACAATAGAGAAAGTATGATAAAGAAAGCACTAAAAGGAAGAATACCAAGCAATGCTAACAACAATATGCTACATAAATCAAATAACGATGCTCAGTAAAATGGATATCACCTCCCCAATAAGATGCCCTTAAGCATATGAAGGGAATGTGAACTCACAAGCTTGTAGGTGCCAACATTGCTGCAACAATGCGAGGAATAAAACCAACAGTGTCAACTTGGAGTTTCAACAATGAAGAAAGCTATGAAATGCTCAAGAAAAGTGTGAAGAAGATTGAGTGAGTGTGTAGAAGATGATCTCAATGTGAAGGATAGTCTTTTGAAGTTGAATGGGAGCCCAAAAGAGCCGTTTGAGGTTGGTCAAGGGTGTAGGGGCATTACGCTTCATCACCAACGGAGAAGTGTAATGCCTCTACAGATTCTAGAGGTGAGAATTCTATCAGGATGGAAGCGTGCTGCATAGACGTTTGTGCGTAGCGCTAGCATCCCTGAAAAAAATTCCTCCATCGACACTATAGACAACTACCAAGTGGGTGGGAATCAGATCAATGAGGTGGAATAACATCTTCGGGTTTGATTTTCCTAAGGTAAAGGGATGCAAATGGGGAATTCGCGAGGGGTGCAAATTCACTCCATTACAGATGGAATTTTACTCAATTCAATAACAATATTATCACCGTTGACTTCTAATTCTACTTCTTTTCAAATTTATAGTACAAACTAATACATTTATTCACACATTGAATACACACACACATTTAGGTAATTAAAAATGACTATATTCATTCTTTCATGCTAATATATAGTGTAGATAAATGTCAAGGTAAGTATTACATATGTTCATATGTATATCATTTGTATACATGGGTACTGTTGCATTAATTACTCATAATGCATTGAATGTTTCACAAAATTCATGCAAGCACAATAACTCTAATACTTTAGTTTGTCCCATTGCATGAAAACACAATGACTTACACGATCCCAGTTTAATTCCACAATGCATGAAAACACTATGACTCCAATGTCACAATTTATACCACAAAATGAATGATAATACAGTGATTCTAATGTCACGATTTATACCACAATACAATAACACAATGAATCCAATGTCATTATTTATACTACAAAATGCATGATAATATAGTGACTAATGTCACAATTCATACCAGAGAATGCACGATAATAAAATGACTAATTTTACGATTCATACCACAAAATGTATGATAATACAATGATTTTAATGTCACAATTCATACCATAGAACACATGATAATACAGTGACTCCAATATGATTTTTACTACAAAATGCATGATGATATAGTGACTCCAATGTCACGATTTATAATTAATTAATTTCATTGGCCAAAAACCATTTGTAGATTTTCCTATAATGTTTTACACTAATAAGGGTTTGTAATAAAGATAAGAAGTTGAACACATAAAATCAAAAGAAATAATCTTAAATAATGACACATAGAGACCAACCACTAAATAACTTGACTAGTCATTCAATCATACTGGATAGAGCCAAATTATACAATGACCTAAATGGCAACAAACAAATTTTTTCCTCAAAGATTACTCCAGGTAGTTTAAACAAGGGTTTAAATTTTCTACATCGCATGTCATAATAAGATGTTTTACTTCAAACACACTCCAAAGAAGATTTTAATAGAACATTCACAATGCAAAGATTTACAAAATCCTTCATATGCATATCATGGATTTTCTAGCACGATAATTTATTATTAAGTATGAAGTTGTGCATATCGTTGCTCTATTCAAGATTTCAATCTGGTTTTAAACTCCAAAATGCTTACTCTAATTTCTTTTGTTTCTCTTCCTCTTTAAATTGTCCCCCTTTAACCCCTTATGCCTTGCTTATTCCCTCCTTCCCTTTATTTTTTTTCACTGTTTCTAATGCATGCCACCATTTCTCCCATACTACCCACCTTGCGGGCATGTCACTTCATGGAGTTGTGCTACAATGAGTTCTTTACTTACTCAAGCACTAACATTTCAATTCATTTCACCATGTTGATATTGTCTGTGTGTCAATAGGTTTGCATTAGTATGTATATATATATCCACACTACTTGATACATGTAGATGTATATATGTATACATTGTTGGTTCCCAAATCTGCAATGAACTTGAATCTTAAAGGGGTGCTAGGCTTACTGGTCAGATTCAAGGAGAGATTTGGCCAACGAACGAGAGATTGATATCAAATATTTCTCCCCTACACTTTGGGCTCTGTGAAACTCGGGAGGGTGATCCCAATAGTGTGCTTACAGATACTTCTGTGCCAAAGCATCTAGAACATTGTAAACCAATAATTCTCGTTTAAATGTTTAATGGACATAATACTCTAAAGATTTGGTTGACCTCTATGGTAATGTCTAGTTAAAACATGAGATATAATTCACTAAACTCCACACACAATCATACTGAGATAGAAAGATAAAGTTGATTTTAATTTGTAGCTGCCACAAACAAGTTCAGGAGACTACAACATTAAAAGACCAGTGCCATATTCTAGGGTGGAGTTACCTAAACCATGTAACTTAAAATTCATCACAACATTTATCCTGTCATAACCATGCCTACCAAATGATGCCTTACACCATTGATATCAGAAATTCAACCAATCATACTTAGTAATCCTAGCACATAGTTGCATACACCTTTATTTAAATGTTAATACAATTTAACTCATTCTTTGAATGATAGTAATGTTGGGTTAAAAATTATGTAATCCCTTTTAACAGATTACAAAACCTTGATTTCAATCACAGTTATGTGAGATAGAATCTCTCCGCTCAGAAAGGGGAGGCTCCCTTTTTTACTGCTTATTGAAATTAAGGAAAACTAATCAGATATTTACATGTGCAAGAGCGAAAAAATTTAGTGCTTCTGCATCTCAAATCTCAAGTCACATGTAGAAGCTCTGTTTTTCATTGCTTTTACATGTGACATGTAAAATCTTAGTTTTTCAGCGTTCTTACACTCAAGTGTCCTTCACACATGCAAAAGTGTTGATTTTAACTGCTTTTACATATGACATGTAAAGGCATTGTTTTTCACCACCTTTGCATGAAATTACCAAGTCTTTCCCAAGATGTCAAAGCACTGATTTTTATCGCTCTTGCATATTACATGCTAAAGCGCTATTTTTTGGTGCTTTTACACAAAATGAAATTTCCTTCAAGTGTAAGGATGCTGATTTTTAGTGCCCTTGCACAAATTTTTGAAAATTTTACTAACACCCAGGAACTTCCAAAACTGCATTCCAAGCTTTGTTTTGCTTGTTTCACTTGTTTTGCTCACTTTTTCTCACTCCATTGCTCACATCCATTTTCTCGCTTCCACTTTTTTCTTCACCATCATCGCATCCAAGCTTCCAAAACCCATGAAATTGCTTAGATTGAAACCTTAGTTTATCCCACCTTTGCATCACAATTGTTAAAATCCTACTTATGCATACATTTTGATCTCTTGTGCCTAGATTCCGGAGCAGTTTTGATCAAGTTCTTGCCTGTCACTAAGCAAGAAGGCCTTGAAATACAACCAAAAATTTCTTCCCATGTTTCAGTTTGTCAAAGAAGTGTTCATCAATGGTTCAAGAAGAATTTGAAGATGAAGCTTTCTCAACAGCTTCAATGAACAAAATGATGGATTTCTAGCTTATTTTAGATTTGAAAGGTATCAGAAAGCCTTCAATCTCATCAGAGGATTCAATCTCGAGAATCCTCATCATCTCCAAAGTACACTCCAATGTTAGACAGGGATGAAGTGCACGTCATCATGAAATTTTCATGGAGAAAGATGTTGAAGAAGGCTAAATTTTGTCTTAGATTAGATTTCCTAGTTTTAGCATTTTCATGCTTTATGTAGATAGGTTTTGAAATTTTACATGTCATTTTGAAAAATGTACTTACATGTAAAAATATAGATGTTTTCTTATATTCATGGACAATTTTTTTGAATAAGTCAACTAGTTGGTTAGGGTTTTTCCTAGATTAGCTCTCCTCTCACATCTATAAATAAGAGATGATTCTATTGTAATTAGGACCTTTTATCTTTTTCAATGAAGTGCTCCCTAATTGTGAAACAAATATTGAAAATTTGAGTTCATTTTTGTGAATCTAATTTTGATCAATACAGAAGTGAAGTTGCACACCAAACTTTGTGTTGGGAAAAATTATTTGAATTGACAGCGTTGAGTAATTGAGATTGAAAGGGCTTTTGAGTAAATCTGTGTAAACTTTGAGTTACACTCATCGCTTGAAATCAAGATATTGATGATATTATTGGTGAATTCTCTATAAGACTTTGTGCTTACATTTATTCATGATGTTTGTGAGATTTATTAAGAAGTATATAGAAGACTTTGAGCTTCTTTTACAATGCTAGTTACTATCTTGAATGATTTTTTTATCGAAAAATACGGAACGACTTTACAGTGCCTTTGTGAACTTTTCTTATTTGTTTTTGATAAAGGTTAAAACAGGTTTTGAAGGGACCTGAAACCCTTTACAAACAAGAAAAAATTTGCAAAAAGATAGCCTGTAGCCAGCCAAAAACTAGCTCCCAAACAAGACCCTTCAAGATTTACATTTAGAGCTACTCTTGTGGGAGCGAAGAGTCATGTCAAAAGAAAGCCAAGAGGATTTAGCTCTTTTTCCCTTAAAAATGATCCAACCTTCCACTTGTGTTGCCTTATCATGCTAGGCCAACTCACAAATAGGTGAGATCCTGTAGCCATAGTCTTAGAGATATCATCATTATTCCTTCGTGCAGCCAAAGACATAACTGAAGAGCCACTAGAAATGGAAGCCATGGTGCTATCACCAGAAATGGCAGCCTGTGACCTAGTCACTTGCTCTTTAGGGGTAGACTTAGCAACCCCACCATTTGGTACATTCGAAGGGGATACCCCAAGATCCTGAGAATCAGAAGCAACCACCTCAAAAAAACTCTTATGTTGTTCAGATTTCTTCTCAACCATGTAATGCTGTTGAGAAGTGCCTTTCCACCAAGTAGTCGTCTTTGCTTTTTTCTCAAATCCACATTGTGCAGTAGCATGACCTATTTTAAAACATCTTCTACATGGGAAGGGAATCCCTTTATAATCCAAATATTGAACCCAAGAGTCTTTAGAAGATTTAAGTACAACCTTAGCAGGAAACCCTTTTGAAACATCAATTTCAACCAGTATGTGACAATTTTTTTTCTTATTTGTTACTTATCATTATTATGCTAGTATTCCTAGGCTTTGCTTTGACAAGATAGGAATATTGGAAGTACTGCATAGTTTTAATTTGAAGTTGTATTGCATCTAGAAATTAAAATTGTTAAACATTGTAAAACACGTTCTCTGAAAAAAAGAGAATCATGAATGTGACACACACCCATATCATTAGTGTAGTGTACATTATTGTAAATATCTGATTAGCTTTCCTTAGTTTCAATAAGCAGTAAAAAGGGCGCCTCCCCTTTCTAAGAGGAGAGATTCTATGTCACATAACTATGGTTCAAATCAAGGTTTTGTAATTGTTAAAAGGGATTACAAAATTTTCACCCAACAAGTAATAACACTAAACAAACATTCTTGAAAAGACAAGAAGACAAATACCAACAATCTTTGATTACTCATATTCATAATCCATACAATGTGCACTGTGGAGACAACCTACTTAGAATATATTATCATTTACATCCAAATATGACAATGCCATGATTGAATTCCTTATTATAGGACTCAGACTCATCCAAAACCTAAAATCAACACTTATTCATTTCAGAAATGTTAATTTTTTTTATCTCCCTATGAAACCAAATTGTGATAAACTCCTTTCAAAATGGAAAAAAAATTACATCTTAAGAGAAAGTAGAAAGCAATAGAGAAACCTTAAAAATAATCAACTGTTGACACATGGCATCTCTTTGCACCCTTGATTTTGCAACAGAATGGCATTTAGAAAATGCCTCTTTACTCTCCATTTTCCCTCCTTATTTGCAATTGAAGTTTGCTGCATCCTTTTCAACTTGTAAATCCCATGCAAATTTTTACTTGCTTGTAAAAAGTCATTTACCAACTTCAATTTAACTGTAAGTTAAAAAATTCACTTATGCGTCAAAAACCCATTTACTGGCAGTTAAAAAATGCCTTTCAATCTGCATGTTAATTGAACAAACTCCCCAAAAAACCACAATTTCTTCTACCTTTAAATTTGATATTTTGTCAAATATTTTTCCTAGCCACTACCTTGCACCATTTCTTGGGTGTATGTTCATCTTTTTCAATCCTCTGGCACAAAAAATTCCTTGCAAACCATTTGAAAACTCCACACAATGCATTAACTATTGCACACAAAAAGAATGAAATGTAGGGCGTGAGAATGAGATATTGGGCATTTTTGAGCTTGCAAACAGCGAAAGAGTGCATAAAACATTACCAACCAAAAAACGTGATTGCATATTAATTTTTGCACTTCCACAATGAAAATATCCTCCTTGTAGTGATGAAATACATTCAAACCATGTGAAAACAAGAACAATGAGATCCCAACACCAAATTCTACAAAATCATGACCACAAAATGCTTCCCGCTCACCTCCCTGCTCCTCTGCTCACATTTTTGGACAAGAGAAAAAGATTTGCTTTAATAAACACCTCCGAAGTTTAATAATGTCTTAAGAAAGAAATTTAAAACTTTAAAAAACTTCCCAGCAGTCCTCCCTGCTTGCCTGCTCTCATTTGTTGACGCACCAAATATTTCACGGCTGGCGGGCAAGCAAATAAAATATTTGCAAAGATTGAAAAAAGGTTTGCGGTGGTTAATAAAATATCTTTGAATAATTTAATCTTCCCAACAAACTCCATGCTCCCTTCCTCGCTTCCTCGCCATCCTCTATTGCCATGAGCATTTCTCCCACGAGCTGGCGGGGAAGGAAAAATTAAAAGGCTTAAACTTTATAAAGTTTGTAAAAAAAATTAAACCTTTGCCCTAAATTCCTGCCTTTTTCACATGAGTTCATTGTATAATATTTAAAATATTAAAAGTAGTTTACACATCATGTTTTGAAACATTAGAGATTATATCGATTTTTAATTTTGCCTATGGATCAAACGGAGAAATTTCACTACGGAAAACCGAGACACCTAGAGCCGTGTTGCGAGTGACCATAAATAATTATTTAAAACATAGGTTTGTAATTGGATTTTGCCTAGGCATTAAAATTTTGGTACTTTCTTGTAAATTGACTCAGACGTGTTCGCCACAACTGAAAAACATTAAAATAATGCATCAGATGACCTCCGATTTTGATGAAAATGAAGCTAGAGATGTTTTAGATCAAAATGAGAAATGGGTTGCCTTTAGAATTGCGAAATTTGAAACTTTCTGAAACACCAATTTTAGCCCAGTCACAATCAGGAAATGATTAAAAAGCCCATTAGAACTCATCCCGTGGCCTAAAAATGTGTAGGCGAGTTACCATATGTACTAAAAAACATTCTACCAAATGGATTTTCAAGATGACCTCTGAGTTGAAAAATATTAATAGACAAAGAGGGTCTCTAGAGTAGATTTGACAGGATTCAAGCCTAGGCTTTGTCAACACGTTGAAGAGATATAGGCACTTCAAATTTGCAAAATTTGAAGGTGCCATCATACATTACATATATAGATCTACATTTATACATATATTTATATAGATCTACATCTATATATATATATATTATTTAAGAGTACGTAAATGTAACTATAATCATAGAGATTTTTAATAAAAATATAGTGAAATTTTTTCGAGGTATCATTCTATTGAGTTAGGATATGAGAGTACCTGCAAGAAGTTGGGTCCGCATATAGGTCAAGCATCAAGAAAAAATAAATTCTCACAGGAGTGAGTACCCATTTAGGAATGGGGACTCGAACTTGAACACACACTTGATCAGAATTGGTACCTGTTATGAATGCATACCCATTATAAAATAGGTACTCGTTTCACAAAATTATTTATTTTTTTAAAGATGGTGTGCGATCTCATTTTTTCCCAACAACAAAAATGAGAGTGATAGTCTAGCAAGAAGTAGGAATGAGTACCCAATTGTTGACCTCTTGCCACCACCATTTTCCAACTGCCACCTCCTCTCACTAGACTCTTAGTTCTTGAAGACCTCCAAGTAAGTTTTTCAGATTTTTTATGTATTTTTGTTTTGCTTTAGGGCTTAAAATAAATGAAACTATTTTTACTAAATTCTTGATGTAACTTTATCCATTTTTTTAATGTATTTTAATGGTTTATTATTTGCATTTTGGGTTTGATGCAAATTTAATGTTCAACATGTAAATTTAGGGTTTAATGTATAAATTTAGCATTTTGGGTTTAATTTAAATTTAGGGTTTAATGTAAATTGAAAAATATTATATTTAAATAGCCACACATGATAACAATATAGATTAAGGAATGTAGAGTTGAATTTCTAGTTGAAATCAATGATCAATAATCACACCAAGTATCTAGCTTACAAAATTTACATCCTAAAACCTAGAAAATTGAAACCATACCAAGAATTTAATGATGACTCCCCTTGAAAAATAAAGGTCCCATATTGGCATTTTAGATTTACAATTTTATCCTTCAACAAGTGAATTAGTTTACATTGAAATGGACTAAAAAACTCTAGTCTTACAAAGATCCATTTAAACTAACCGTACCTCACTCTCTCTACCTACCTAGATCTCTCTCTCTCTCTCTCTCTCTCTCTCTCCAAGTCCCTCTCTATTTCTCTCTTTCTCCCCTCTCCTTCTCTCTCTACCTACCTCTCCCTTTGTCCCACCCACCTATCAAAATTCTTAATTGACATTTTAGATTTGCAATTTTATCTTTCGACAAGTGAATTAGTTCACATCAATGAACTAAAAAGTACTAGTTTTACAAATCCAAGGACTAAGCTTACCTCTCTCCCTCTACCAACTTCTCTCTCTCTCTCTCTCTCTCTCTCTCTCTCTCTCTCTCTCTCTCTCTCTCTCTCTTCTAGATCTCCCTCCTCTTATGTTTCTCTCTATCTCGCTCTCTCTCTCTCTCTCTCTCTTGCAAATGGGATTCTTATGTTGGCATTTTAAATTTACAATTTTATCCTTTGACAAGTGAATTAATTTACATCAATGGACTAAAAATGACTACTCTTACAAATCCAAGGACAAATTCAAGCATTAAATTAGATCGGTTACATTAAACTACATTCTTTAGATTCCATCGTCATCTAGGGAATCCCCCTACATATTTAATTGTTATATTTGATCATAATTTACAAAATGGGCTGATGCAAAAAGTTGGGTCCACAAAAATCTCAAAAAGTGGAAGTGTTTTTCTTGATTTTTAGAAATTGTCACAATTGGATTGAAAATTTGAAACACTTACACATTTAATATTAAAAAAATTCAATAATATGAAATTTAGTATTTTGATTCTAGTTTCTAAATATGTAATTTATTTTAATATTTAGATGATACAAATTAATTTTTAATAGGCATGTATAAATACCACATTTTAAAAGTCACCTTTTTAGGACCATACTATGCACGTGTACGAACACTAAAATTTGACCTAAATAAAAGTAATTTTATTATTCCTTTTGGGGAAAGATGTGTAACAAACTAAAGATTGATGAATTTTTTTTTTTTATAATATTTTAATGAGTATTTTTTTTAAAAATTGATTAGCCCTAATTGTTGTTTTTGAAAGCCAACATGTACAAACACTATAATTTGATCTTAGCTAATAATTTTTTGAAATTTTCATTGTGTATAGAATTACATTAGTAGATTGATGTCATATAATTTTTTTACAAAAAAATAACATATTAAAAGTTATTAAAAACAAAAAAAAACATGATATTTCAAGTTTATGGGCTAGTTTGTTTATAAATTAATTAAAAAGTAGAAAACTTAATCCAATCATAATTTTTTTACGTATTTGAAAATTAGACATTGTGATCTATAATGGGTTTTAATTTCATAAATTAATTTTGAAAAAAAACCCATAAGCTATATTGCCAAAGTTAGACATTTCTCTTGACATTACCTTAGTTTTTAGTTGTAGATCAAAGACTAAGGGTCAGGTTACCAAACATTTCCCAATCCTAAAACCCAAGGAAAAAGTGGCTTGGGGATTCCAACTTTAAAGAATGGGTACCTATTTTAAATAGGTAGAACGGGTACCCATTTTGAAACGAGTATTGTTCCTAATTTTCCCATTTGAAATTAGACCCATTTCTATTAACCTATTTTTTCCAAATTTGACAAAAAATGACTTACCACCTTTTTTCCGCAACATTCTCTTTCTATAGTATGGGTCGACAACACCATTTTTGTGTTTTTTATTCAATTTTGTCTTGTGCAATATCTTAATAGGTCATATTCTATTTAATTTTTTGGAGACAACCACAAGTTGATTATTCTAAAGTGGAATCAAGTACAAGGACTTTTCTCAAGAGGAATTTTTTTTTTTTTTATATATTCAAATTTATTTGCACTTCAAAGTTTATAGAACAAATGATCTACATATATAGTTTTATTTCAAAATTTTAAGGAGTTAGCAATTTGAAAATAGGTTAAAAATCATTTATATTTTTATCAAGAGGGTTTGGTAATCATGGGATCAAATCAAAGGCAAAGAAAAAATGTAAGAAGTCAATGACACTTGAAGAAATTGAAGCAAATAGAGAGATGAGGCAAAACGACAAAAAGATAGAAGAACAAGGATTCATCAAATGAAAAATATTGAAGCATCTAGTTCCATGAATCTTGAAGAGGAGACCATGAAGGATGGGATGAATGTAGATGATGCAAATGTGAAAACGGTGAATATGGAAGAAAATGCAATTATAGAGACAAACCCAACTCTATCTTCAAATTCAATTTTGAATGATATGGAAATAGTGACTATGCAAACAACTTAAGGTATGTATTCAAATCCACCTTTCAATGATATGTAAAATGCAACTATTCAAATAAATCTAGGTATGTCATCAAACCAACATTTTGATGATATTGATATTAATTGTTTAAATGAAGCTGGATATACCAATAATGATATTAATTATAATAGTGAAATAATAGAAAAATAAAATAAGAATGAAATATCTTGTATGAATGAAAATGATAAGGAAATCCCTTGTATTGATGAAAATGAGAATGGAATCCCTTCTATGGTTGAAAATTAAAATGAAATCCCTTGTATGAATGAAAATGAAAATGTTTATTTTTAAAATTGAAAGAGAGGTCTTAGATTATAACCTTCTTGGTAAAATTTCTTGGAGAAAAATGACAACTCATGGAAATAGATTATATATAAAAAAAATTATAGAAAAAAAATAGGATTTCAATGTCAACTCATGATGCAATTGATGAAAATGTGGAAAATGCGAAAATGATGAAAAAATTAGGCACTTTTTTAAAACCAAAAAAGAAAGATGATTTAGTAGAACAAGTCATATCTAGTGTTGCTAATGCTATTGATCTTATAGAAAAAAAGTCGATCTAAAGATAAGAATGCAACACAACGTGCTATACCAACTATTGGAACTATATCATTAGTTGTTGATTTTGCAGAAAACTATACTCTTGCTCCAAAAGAGGAAATTCAATCCCAATATTATAATTCACTTTAGGTGGTCATATTTGTTCATATTGTATATAGACATGTAAATTATAGTATATAAGATAATATATATTTTTTTTAGAGTACTATTTTTTTGGAGTGATAATCAATTACACTCATCAGAGTTTGTTCATATTATTTTAATATATTTTATAAAAAAATTAAAAGAAGAAATTCAAATGAGAGAATATTTCATAGGTTGGATAATTTACCAGATAATTCAAGAATGCTAGAATGTTTTATTGGTTATGTAGAGCTCACAAGGAAAGTAATATCCAACACATGTGGAGTTTTTCTGAAGCTAGACATGGTAAAGGGGAGCATGATGGAGTAGGAGCATGTGTGAAAAGAGATCTTGCTAGAGAGCAACTAAAATTCAAGGATGCAAAAAATTTTAGAGATGCACGTGCAATTGTAGATTGGTGTAATACAAAATTATCTATATGAACAAGTGAGAACTCAATAATTTGACAATTCTTTTGGTTAGTTGAAGAAGATAATATTCTTACTTTACATGATTGTGAAACAATTAGTGGATCAACAAAGTGGTATTCATTTAAGAGTTCAAATGCAAACAAATAAACAATATGGAAAAGGAATCTTGCATGTTTTTATCAATGTTGTATTGTAGGCGATAAGGAAGCATGTGAAAATATAAAATTGGCCAAAGAATGGAAACAAAGAGCCTTAAAACCTATATCAACACATGATCAACATGGAACAACAATTGAAGAAGATAATCAAGTGTTTGCATTAGATGATTATGATCATGTTGCAAACCTTGTACATGAAGGTATTAAATCATTCAATTTTTTTATTACATTATTTTATAATATATATACTTTTATATGTATACATGTTTATATGTGAATTATATGACATTTTTTATTGAACTAAATATTTGTTTGCAAGATATGTGTATGTTTTTGTTGCATTTGAGGGGAATGAAGAGGAAACAAAGTATTGGTTGGCTCGATGTGTTGAAAAAAAGCATAAGTTTATACATCCTATAATGGATGATGATAACTAGGAGTATCTAATTTGTTTTATGGTTGTTGTTGAAACCTAGATACACAAATATCTAATAAGAAAGAATGGTTTACCTATATTTGAAGACTGTGACAGACATAAGAAGATTACACATTACTCACATTTGATTGTGGCAACCAATATAAAACTAGTTAGATATCAAGGGAGACCTGCTAATAATGTGTTATGTAAGAGTTGAAGATTACCTCTATACCTAAGATCACTTGGAAAAATAATGGATTCTTTCCACAAGAGGGTATGCAAGAATATGAGCTTGCTTGATATTAAGACCTATCAAAATGATGATGAAATATGAAATACATTACATATGAGTACAATGAACTTTCTTATATAGACAAGGTGAGGAATATGATTGAACATGATTGCGACAATGTATCTTAATCCTATGACCTGAGATACTTATAATAACCTAACAACCTAGGAATCAAGCATTAAAAAATAGAAAGATAAGACCTAGACATGCCAACTAAGACTTCTAGAAAGAATATTATACCCTAAGTAAACTTAACATGTGAATAAGTCCCCTAAGTCCCTAGTAAGATAAATTACTAGGTACAAGACATATGTTCACACAAACACCCCCTTTAACTGCAACTTAGGGAGAGAATTATTATACAAATGATGTAAAAGAAATACAAAGATGGGTATCGGCTACAAGGCCATTTTAGGTACCCATGTACAAATGCTAATGCAATCTCTCACAAAAATAAAATGAGAACACCCAATGGGACAAAACCACTCCCCAAAAGAGAGAAAAGAAATAATCAAGTGATGAAAGATGGAGGACTCCATGATATCCCCAAGTACACCATTGATCACATATATACATTACAAATTCCCCCCATAAGAGGGAAACATAGAGACTATGTATCCCCCCATAATGTGTAATCACTTACAAAAATGGTAAGTGCTTGAAGACAAAACATGATCCAATGTCAACAAAATTTTTTTTCTCCCTTTTGGAAGAAACAAAATGAAGTACAAATGTAGGAATGATTCCCATTCTGGATAGGAATTGAAAAAAAAACATAAATTTGTATGATGATGTCTATGAAATATTCTCATGTGTCTCCTTGTCCACTAAAGATGAAGATGCCATAATAAAATTAGGTACATGCCCAATCAATGAAGACAGTGACAAACCAAGACTATGGAGAAACAAATGTAGAACAATCTCCAAAGACAATGATGGTTTGAAAATAATTATGTAATGACTGTCATCAAAGAGGAGAGATAACCACTTAAATGTGTCCTCCAAATATGAAATGTGAGATTCCATAAATAAAGATGCAATGTTTGATAAATAGGAATCCCAATCATGAAGACAACAAGATACCTATTGCAATGAATCACTAGATATTCTCAATGAATCACCAACATAAGATGTATAGTTCCACTAGACAGGAATGATGGGAGCCTCAATCAATGACTCTGTATATGGAATCACTGAACATGGAGATACAACAAATATCTCTGATGGAGAAGGAGCATCTAAAGAAACCTTGTCATCCTCATATGAAGATTCAAATTACTCCAAATATTAAAACTCCTACATAGTACCATGATCATAGGGTATTGTTGATGGTTGAAACAACACAAAAACATTAAACAAAATATCACTATTCTATTTCTCCTGAAAGAGAAAGACAACATATAGTAATCTAACTCCCAAGGCCCTGGTAGTTGGTTCTCAACTATTTTGATATTGCTCAATGGTCAATGTAACTGTAATATGCAAGGGGCCTTTGCTGGTAATGGGGAACAAAACTGCATTAGATCAACTAACCTAAGTTTGGGGGGGTTTAAATAAAGATAAAAAGATAGATCAGATCCTTGAAACAAAAGAACATGAAAAAAAATTCTTAGTATCTAGATATACATATTAATAATGAGTGTTTCTTTACCTAATCAAAACCACAACATGATGCAATCCATAAAATAATCTATGCCATTGCACACATTCATAGTGCTTAATTCACAATCATGACCATTCATCAAAATTTTACTTCAAAACTTAAAACAGATCATTCACTCATCATCAAAACATAGATCAAATAGATATAACATAAATGTCATTCACAGATAACTCAATGAGATAATCTTGAATCTGGTTTCCTCTATTGATTTTCATCAAATAAAAAACATTTAGGCATAGTAAAATCACTGGCATGCAGATTGATTATGATTCATTAAATTTATCCAAAAGATCCAAACTTAACAACATATAAAATGTATAAGACTGTAAAATATAGTCAAGTTCAACTGAACTTTTCAAAGTATCTTTGCTAACAACAATGAAATCCTAATACTATTCATTATTCGCTATCATCAGGTGGCTAAACTCTCTTCAATCAACCAACCTTTACTAAATAGAACCAAGAGATACATATAGACATTGTCATGCACAATTTTCTCTCAATCAAAACTCAGATCCACAAATCAAGGGACTAGAACTGAATGAAGAAATGAACTACTCATCTTTAGTTACAAGGTTGGATTGCTTCATTGCACAAAATTCTGACACCTAAGAAAGCAAGTGAAACTGAAGAATGGAACTAGAGTCAAGCTCATGTCAAAACCCTGCAAAGAGGAGATAAGAAGATGTTGTGTTAAGTGAAGAAGGTGTTTTGCTGCCAAATTATTCATGCGTTGCATGCTCAAGGATGTACTCATCATAATTAGAGAACACTTGTTAAAGCATATCCGAATTAGGCCCATCCAACCAATCATCCTCAAATTTAATCCTCTTTAATTCCACTAAAACCAATTTCTACACCTCCTTCAATTTGATCACTTCTCTTCTAGCAGCCTTTGCTTCTTCCTTGATGTCCATAAACCTATCCAATAAAAAATTCTCTCCATCATCTCCTTTTTGTATCACCTCTTCAAATCTACTCCTCCACTTCTCCCTCATCTTATCCAAAGAAAGACCCTCCTTGATAGAGGTATCTAGATTGACTAAAATAGCCACAATTGCCTCTAATTCATCAATCTATTGATTCAAGTCTTTACTCACCTCTTGAATCTCATTTTTATGCCCATGAATAGACTTGGATTTGTATCCTATTATACTAACATTTTTCTCAACAAAATCTGCATTATCATCCTTAAGAATTGACCACTCAAGCAGAGTTGACTTAGGTACCTTGCTAATGTCCTTAGGCTTTTTAATATATTCTTTATATTCTTCATCTTGCTTGTTTAGACCTTCAGCATGCTGGTTCAAATCCCTTGCCAACTCAAATGTTGTTTCATGAATCTTGAAACTATCAATCAACACTTCATCAACCTCCTGATTAAGCTTATCAATCCATCTTTCCAACATTCCCACCTTAATCTTCATATGCACCAAGTCATCAACTTCCTTCTTTGTTAATAAGACTAGGGATTCAGGAGAAGCAATTTGTTGAGAAATCAAAGTTGAGACATCCTTTAAAAACTTATGCAAGTGATCCAATTGAGCCTTAAGCTCATCTTTCTTTTGTTTGTCTTTGATCATATTGGACTTGGTAGAGGAAGCTACAATATCAATTAAGTTCATTTATTGATTCCTTGTAGGCCTCCCAAAATTCATTGTACCCAACTGATAATCAGTCATTTGCATATTGTCCCAGTTCTTATCCACCATTGGTATTGCACATTCAACAATGATTTCTCCTGTGTCTATAAGTTTGGTGGAGTGAAGAACCCTGGCCTTTTTTTTTGGGTCTCTCCTCAATTTCCTTCATCATCTCATCCCAATTGAGAGGCTGAGGTTGAACTATTTGTTTCTTCTCCAAGTCAAGCTTTAACCATGGAGGAGCTGTAGGAGTAGTAGCTACTTGTGCTGAAGAAGAAACAATAGTGGTAGAAGACAAAGGTTGCAATATTGTGTTCTTAGGCTGAGAGTCAACCTCTTGCACATTTTGCTGCTCTCTTTGTGCCTTTTCTTGTGCAAGTTTCTCAGCTTCTTTCTTGTCTATTTGTTCTTGCAATTTCTTGACTTCCAACTCCTTCTTTAGATGTTCCTCTTCCAACTTCCTTTCTTCTAACATCTAGTCTCTTTTCCTTTTCAACTCCTCAACATAGTCCCATGCTTCTTTGGACTTCTTCTCATGTTGATCAAGTTCTTCAGCGTCTTTTTCAATCTCCAGGAACTCTTTCTCTTCCCTCTTTCTACGAGCCACTTACATACCCTTGCATTTACCCTCAAGGGATTCTTTCTCTCTTCTTTGGGTAGCCTTTTCTTCTTCAAGATCATGAATCTTTTGCTGCAAAGCCAATTTATCTCTTTCTTCCTTCATTTTGAGATCCTACTCCCTTTGTTACTACTGCCCATCCTATTCATCAATCTTAGCTTGAGCTTCCAATTCCTTTTGTTTAACATCTAATTGTGCCTTGGCAGCATCCTCTTGTTGTTTATCCAAGGCCTCAGCCTGTGCCTTTGCATCCACTTCCCTTTGAGCATCCTCAAAGAGATTCCATTGATCCTCTTCTATTAACACATGCTTAGTCCCTACATCGTCTGTTACATCAAGGGAAGCCACTACATGAGTCTCTTTATTAGATGGGGTAGCCTCCAAATCTATTGCAATATCATGTATCTCTACTTCAGGTTCCTTCTTTTTCAACAACTCAGCTTCTTTGTGGAGGGTTCCCATGGGAATTCCCTCACTTGGTTGCTCCATAACAAGGGGTTGAGTGGATGCTTCTCTTGCAACGAATGTGGAAGCATCAACTTCTGTAACGATCTACCCTTCTTGTACCTCTAGCAAGTCTTGGGAAACAACCTCCTCTTCTAAATTAGAAGGTAGAAACTCTAAGGGCTCCTAGGGATACATCCTTCTCTTCGTCCTCTTGTACCCTTGAGTGGTACCTACAACTTTCATCTTTTTGGATGGTTGAGCTTCTAGCTAGTTAACTCTCAAGCTAACCCAATGCACGCTTCTATCCAAGATTGGTCTTGTAATTTGTTTTATATCAATAGACTCTTTAGCATTCCAATCCATTGGAGAAAGATCCTTGGTGCCTATCTTATCTGTATCATATTGGGGATCCAAAGTTACCCCATCGTCAGAAAATGTCTCTGGAATTTCCTCCTTGATCCCATACTCAACCATTAGTGGGATGGATAATCTTTTATAATTTATTCTCTGGAGATCATATTCGTTTTGCAAATCCATTCAAAAGTCTTCTAATAGATTGAAATGTTTGTCATAGAGACTGGGAAGTAAAGCCCGCATCTTGTGTCCGGGATCATAATGCTTCCTAGAAGTATACAGACCCAACTTAAAATAAATCAATTCATCACAAATAGCCTTAGCTGCCACATTGTGTGGACAACTAAACTCACCCAACTTCATGGGGAACTTGTGACAACCAGTCTTATGTTTGGTATCAAATTTGAAATTAATAGCCAGAGCTTGATAAATGAATTCCATTAACACAACTCTTGTTGCAACATGTAGGGAGCAAGTGGGGATGACCATCAAAACCTCCCAATCTGAAGGAAGTAAAAGCAGGGTATTAAATAAACTAGTGTTCCCATTTATTAATGAAGGCCATTGCCTCCCTACTCAATTTGTACCCAACATCTCCAGTGAACTTGTTAATGATAACATAAAGGAATGCATCATTAAACCTCCTATAATGTGACTCTGATGCTTGTAAAGTAAGTTGAGTATAGTGCTCCCACATCTTCTTTTGTCCTTGGGCTTCTCCCAATATGCCCACTTATTGAGTCCAGGAAAGATCCCCATCCTAGCATCTGCATAGATCACATAAGAGGTCATGAAGAAACTATTGGTTTCTCTCACTCTAAGCATCTGATTATGTATGCTCTTTGATACCACCATAGGCCAGTCAAACTATTTTTTTCCATCCAAGATAGATTGGATAAATGGTAACATCCATTCTTTAAATTGAGAAGCATCTCTTTTTCCAAATACTTTAAAGAGCAACATGATTATGTCCCTAGTCTCCTTGCCAAATTCTGCCCTTTTAGGCTAGTCAAGAAGCTTAGTTAGAGAATTCTTCTCTACCCTCATCTAGTGCTTGTTCATGTGGGATCTGTTG
>VDFB02100646.1:0-38352 GCA_007258455.2 Sequoia sempervirens | reverse complement strand
CCTATCCATCCATCAAAACACTCCCTTTCATATCCCCATCTTTGTCTTCCTACCTCCCCTGTGTCTTCCCGTCCTCATCTTCTTATACATCCAAACATTCCTTTTAAACCTCCTTATCATTCTCCATCCATCCTAGCATCTATCCATCTACCTAGCCAATCCCCTCTATTCATCCAATCTCTTCCCCCTCCCCCATCCCTATCTTCATACTTGTCCACCATCACATCCCTGTCTCACTATTCCATCCCTACCTATCTCCCCCATCCTTTTCATCTTCCCATCCTCATCTCCTTCTCCTCATCCCATCTTATAATCCCTTGTCATTGGTATCTAGTTGTAGCCTACTATCTCATCATTCATCACTTCATCATTCATCTCTATGGCATGTCATTCGCCCACTTCATCTTTAATGATTTGGATAACTATCCCATCCCTGAGCTTTATATAGTCACTATCCTCCACTCCAATCCAACAGGTCTATCTTTTCCCATCGTGTCGGTCCAATCATTTTATCCCCTTATCTAGGGTTATCTCATCATCTTTTATCCATCACTTGTCTTTGACCTTTCATCGAACTACGTTGCTCCTGCCTTTCACGTAGGCAAGGTCGATCACTTGATCAGCCCCCGGGGCTCCTTTATCGTCTATCGTCTATCATTCCATCATCAATCTTCATTGTCCACTTTGTCCCTTTATCGCCTATCATCAATCTTTCTACTTTGTCCATCTGATCCTTTATCATCTATCATCAATCTTCTTATCTTGTTCCTATTTGTCTGTCCCATCTTTATCATCCATCGAGGTCTCCTATCTTGTGTCATGTCTTTCGTGTCGTGTTGTCAAGCTATGCCCTTATCTAGCCGGATTTTAACAAATGAGATCCACTTGTATCATCAGATCAAATCGGTTTCGAATATCCTGCATCATATCAATCTTTTAATTTAGTATCCATCATCGGTCTCAACATGATGCATCCTTCCTAACATACCTCATCAATTCCATCCAACCCCTTGATTGATCCTATGGCAAAGGACATTTTAAATTGATTGCGATCTTTTGATGCTTTTGGCTTTTGTTTATCATTTGAGCTCCCTATCATCACTTGTCATCGTCGCCTCAATCCATCATATCATGGTATGCTTTGACTCGTCAACATAGGGGTGTATCTTGATGTTTTCTTTGTCTTCTCGGTTGTCCCACGTAGTACCCACCAAGATCCCTGAGGTCTTGTGTTACATTGGGGCATCCTTGTGTGCTTGTGGTTATCCCAATACCTGGCCTGACCAAGGTCACCATGACTTTGGGGTGTTGGGATAGCCTTCTTGTTTGTTATGTTTGTTTTATGCATTAGACACTAATCCGCCTTGGTTCTTCATACCTTGGCGTCTTGTGTCTTATGCTATAGCAAAAATCAGTGCTTCGACAATGGAAAATTGCATTTGGATTTCATTTCCTCTTCATCCTCTCATCTATCAAAATCCCCCCATCCATTCATCTTTCATCACACTCCCCTCCCAATCTTCCATCACATTGCATCATCTTCTTCAACTCCCCTTGCATCATCTCATCCATTTCGAGAGCCCACCCGTGTTCTCTTGAACCCGCATGTCCTCTCGAGGGGGCATCCTTCATCCC
Organism: Sequoia sempervirens; assembly: GCA_007258455.2. Lineage (NCBI taxonomy): Eukaryota > Viridiplantae > Streptophyta > Pinopsida > Cupressales > Cupressaceae > Sequoia > Sequoia sempervirens. Next base: position 36,717 of record VDFB02100646.1, on the reverse strand, counting down.
TAACTTTCATCTTTACCCCCATCATCTTCCTTCCTAGTCACTTATTTGAATGACTGGGGCATCTTTTCCAATCTAACCATCTTCTTCTAGGTTCTATGCTTTTAATAATCTTTGAAATGATGCTACTTAGTAACACCATCTCAAAGAGGGGAAAAATGTAGACATCTAAATTTGGACACTTAATTTATCCAAATTTATCCCCTTTCGTCTTATTTTTGTTAATTAAGTAATACTGCTATTATTTAATTAATATCTTTGATTCTACCAAATCCCTAAGGTATTTAATCAATAATACCTTATCTCTTTAATCCTCCTTTCATCAAGTGAATTAAATAAATATGTTATTTATTTAATCCCCTTTATGTCACATTCTCCATCTTTTATTATCTAATCTTAATCCTTCTTCTAATCACATCATTAAGGTGTGCACATCCTCCAACTTTGCAAGTTGGCCTCTAATCCTTCATTACTCTTCCCCGTGATTTTGACTTGTCACATCAGAGTCACATGGAGATCCTAACTTTCTCTTCTAATCTTCATTAATCAGTCCCTAATCAAGTACTTGCACAATCTGTCCTTAGTGAGTCCAACCCTATTAAAATGCTTTTCTTTTTTGACAAGGCATCTCCATTCCCCATGTGAATTTTTAATTCATTTTAATGCAATGTTTCAGAATTTTGCTTCCTTCCACGTCTTTCCCCATGAGGAATGTTTGAGGAATTTTAATTCCTCACATGTCCTCTCACCCACATGGAGACAAGGACCTCCTTTATGAGGAGATCTTGTCCAATCCCAAGGTACTTTGTACCCCCCCTCCATGTCATGTACTTCTCCTTCCACCTCATGTCCACTTCGCCTTTTAGGGCTATATCACATGCCACATGTCAAGATGTGAGGGCTTGTGAATTCTCAACTCACCTTAGCCCTACATCTTGATATTTGGTGGCTCAATCTTGACCATCCATCTCTTCTAGGAATTCTCAAAATTCCTATAAATACCCCCTTTTTTCTCTCATTTTGAGGGAGATCATTTTGCTAGCCAAACTCTTGCAGTTTTGTTTCTCAATCTACACTTAGCCATTTGCATCCATTTTGTCCAACTATCTTGCATCTCACACTTCACATTTTGTATCTACTTGCCATCCAAGGATCATACACATCAAAGATCGAAGGGCCAACCAAAGGATCGATTCGAGACAAGGTATAAATTTCCATTTGTTTCTTTTTATCTTGTGTTGTTTCCAACTTAGGCTAATCTTGAGGTGTAGGTTGTTTTGGTGTTTATTTGCACTTTTTTACTTGCTGCTCATTTTCTAATGCTTACATTCAACCTATCACACATAGCATGATATTTCTGTCATTTTTCTCTTGTGGAAGTTTTGTCTTGCAGGTGATTCTGGGGTGTTTGAGGAGTTCACCTAAACTCCTACAGATTATACATCTCTTAAGGACTTTTCCTAAATCAGTAGCATGGTCCTTTTTGTTCTTAGAGAAAATAGTTAGGTCATCTACATAGATAATGATACACTTACCTATCAAATCCTTGAATGCTACGTCCATTGCACGCTGGAATGTAGCTCCAACATTGGTAATTCCAAACAACATTCTATGATAGGAAAATGTCCCCCACTTAGTAGTGGAGGCAGTCTTCATTCTATCCTCATGGCTGACAAGCACTTGGTTATACCTAGAATAGCAATCCAAGAATGACATCATCTGAGATCTATTGATAGTTTGTAATACCTCATCAAGAGAAGGAAGTGGATAGTTACCCTTCTCTAAGGCTTTGTTTAGGTTCCTGAAGTCAACACATAGTTTGATCTCCCCACTTTTCTTGCGTACTAGAACTAAATTAGCAACCCAAGTGGAGTGTCGTACTGGGAAGATGATTCTTGCTGACAAAAGTTTTTGCACTTCCTTCTGTATTAATGGCTTGATCAAATCATTCATTGGGAACTGCTTTTGATGGAAGGGATTTGCTTCTTGCTTTAGAGGTATTGTATGCATGATCATAGAGGTGTCAAAAGTCTTTAAATCTTCATAAATCTAGGCAATTGCTACAATATCTTCTTTTAATACCTTAACTATTTCATTTATGATCTCCTTAGGGTAGGTCTTTCCTATATAAAAATTTCTTTTAGGACCTGAATCAACTAGATTAATAGATTTGTATTTCCCCCAATCACTTTGTGTTGGCACCCTCTCACAAGCCTGAGGATTAGAGTCAAATATTCTTTCCAAAGCTACCGTCCCCTTGGGAATTCTGTTTCTTTTCAAATTCATTATCCCTTTAGTGTCACAACACTCAGGGTCCCAATCCCCAAGATCTCTTTCTAAATCATCTATTATATGTCCTTCGAAGAAATTGGAACTTTCCAAGAAGGTGAGTATGTGTTGGTCATCATCGAAGAAATAAAATTTTTAGACATTATCTAGGACTGTTGGGATTGAGACTAGTTCAACTGAAAATATTTTCAACTTGGAGTCCAGCATAGGCTCCAAGGTGATAGTAGTGATTGCAAGGGCATCTGCAATTTGATTGTTTTCCCTAAGAATCAAAGTGATTCCAAAAGCATCAAAATCCTCAATCAGATTCCAAATTCTATTTCTGTAAGCAACCAATCTTTTGTTATGACAAGTATATTGGCTACGGACCTGCTTGACAATTACTTGAGAATCTCCCATCACCATGAGAGACGCGAATTTCTTCAGATGGGAAAACATTAGACCTTGAGCAAGTGCTTCATACTCTGCCACATTATTAGTGTATCCAAACTGTAACCTGTAAGAAGCAAAGTAAGTCTTTCCCTTTGGGTTGGTTAATTCAATCCTTGCCCCACTTCCTGATTTGGACATGGAGCCATCAAATTTAAGACTCCATAATTGATCTAGACCTGGGATTTCTTTCTTGTTTATAGGTATCTGCTTGCTAGAAGCACGTGGTGGCTCGAACTGGTGTTGGTCATCAAAATTTAAAGGTAATGGTAGAATAGGTTCACTAGAAGGTTCTCCTGGATTCAAAATCTGTTCAAGAACTGATTCCTGAACCTCCTCCTGGGTTAGATCACGATTTATTACATTTTCCACCAATGCCTTGGGCATTGGAAGGGTATTCATGGTAGGTGTAATTGGAAAGGAATGAGATTCCTCAGTCTCTCTTTGTAGTTCAGAGCATAGAACTTGAGCCTACTTGAGTTGGGAAGATGATTCCTTTTGAGCAAGACTGGCTCTCGTAGGGATGGTTTCATCTTTTTCTTCAAATGGAAATTTATTGGTGGAGGTTTGAGATTGACATTCACAAGTTTCTTCAACTTGGGAGACATGGTTCAAGATATCTACACAGAGTTGACAAGTTAACTCAGAATGATTCTGGTAATGGACCCTACACCAATTGGGAAGCAACAAACTCCACATATTAGCCTCTTTTCCCAATACCAGCCTATCCTATTGCAACTTTTTGATTAAGACTTGCTAGTTAACTGTAGTCATCAGGTTAGGTTGTTCTAGAGGAAATATATCATCAAAATGAAGCATAGAGAAAGTCATGATTTCCTCTTGCTTGTAAACTCCTATCTTGGTCTCAAAATAGGCTACCTCATTAGGGGAATCATACTTTGTGATCATTTGTTTGAGCCTAGGATCACTTTCAATTCTAATCTGGGTCGCCATCCCTTTCCAGGGAAGCCACATGTGTGAGAAATCCAAGGAAAAATACCTCCCAATACTTTTCATTAGGTCTCTGCTCAAGAGCATACCATAGGTTTATGGGATATCGACAACTTGGATATCCATATAAGTTTGGATCCTTGGATCAGATCCAATTTGTACATGGATATTTTTAAGTTCTCCTACCACATTAACTTCTATTTTTTCCAATTGAATAAACTTGTTTTAGTCTAGAGTGGAATTAGACCTAACTTCCTACAAATTGAAAATGATATGACATTTCCCGACGCCCCAGAATCTAGTAGATAGTTGTGTATATTCTTTCCAAAAATTCTTAAACTCAAAAGGAAAGGCGGAGTACCAGTCTTACCTTTATAGAGTGTTGCATTCATCTCGTTAGTGGGAGTCGCCTTTCCTTTCCCTTTTGACCTGTTTGCTTCCTTCAAGGCTTTCAACAAAATTTCCTTTTGAGCATGGCACCACTTCATAATGTAAAAGAATGACATTGAAGTTTTTTGCCTCTTCATCTCTGCAATGAAATCAAATTCTGAATCATTCTTTACCTAATACTTAGGAAAGAAAGGTGGAATACCTTTGTTCTAAAAATCTGATGGCCCCTTTGGTGGTGGTGGGTTATTATCTGCATTCTAATTTGGTGGGACCATGTTATTAGGAGGTGTAGATGTGGTGAATGGACCCTTATTTTGATTTATGAGGAATTGGCCTCCCTTGATTTGGAAAGCCTGGGCATCATACACATCTTCCACCAGTTCATTATCCTCCTGACTAGGAAATGAAGACTCCTCCTCAAACAACTCATAAGTCATGGCAGTATCAATAGATCCACCAGATTTGCTGGGAGCACCTTGTAATGGAGCATCAACTTGGGCTATCTTAACCATCTTCTCCATCTCTAGGCAATTCACCTTAGAATAGGCCATAGTATCATGTTGCCTACACCAATTGGTCATAAAGTTGAGGTCTACCATGTTGGAAGTGTGTGGCTTTTCATCACCCACCTTATAATTGTGGGAAACTCCTCCATTATTGGGTCTAGTATTCCATGGCCTATTGTTGTTAGACCTTTGATTGTATCCTCTATTCTGATTTTGATAGTTTTGGTTAGAGAAATTTTGATTATGGAAATTCCTATTGGTGTTCTGGTTGGTGTTATAATTCTAGTTGGAGTAACCACCTTGATTAGAATACCCTCCTTGATTTTGAAAACCTTGGTTTTAGTTCTAAGAAGGGTTTTGTCTCAGTTGAGCCATATCATTAGACATTTGAGATATGGTATTTTTGAGAGTCTCCATCTCATTAGTCAATTGCAGAGTCTTTTCACTTTCTACAATCTTTACTATAGAGGGTTGATTAATAGGATTTGATCCTACAACTTGATTTTGGTAATTTTGAGGTTGTTGGGAGGAGTCCTGAGCACCATTGGTGAAGAATGGTAGGGGAGGTTGATCCTGCAACTCAGACATGGATCCATATTGGGAATAAGACATCCTTAGGACTGTGTTGAACAATAGAGTTGGGTCAGGCATCTGATATCCTAAGGGAGGAAGAACTCCTCCTAGACTCCTTGATTGCAAACTTATCTGTTGTTGCAACTTGATGGATAGATGATAAACTTTGGAAAAATAATCAATTTAATTAGGATTATATGTTCTTTGCAAAAATAAGCCAATCAAAGGATCTACAACCCTTAAATATGCCATGATGGCAATATTCTCAGCAGCTAAATAGGGGTCTTGTAATCTCTGATACATTCTTTGAAACCTAGTGTTGAATAAAGGCAGTGGTTCATGATGCTCTTTCCTTATTGTGGAAAATTGGTGATATAGAATAGCAGGGTCTACATAAACCCTAAACTGATTGATAAAGGCATTTTCCAAGTCTTTCCAACTTAGAATAGACCCTTGGGGTAAGTTTAGCTACCAATTGTATGCCATGTCACCCAAAGAATAGGGGAAAAACTTGAAAACAACATCATGATGGTGCACCTAAGCACGAGTACATGAATCCTTAAATGCCTATATGTGCTCTTTGACACTTCTTGATTCTCTATGCATGTACTTAGAACATAATCTCTCTAGATTCTTTGGAAAATAATGAATACCCCTAGGGATAGTCCCTAATGGAGAGGGGTTATTCACAAAGAAATCCATAGGTCGTGGTGGTAGGAATGGTTGGATGGGTGGTGGAATAGGTGGACTTGGTGGAAAGCCAGGTGGAGTAAGCGATGGTGACAACGGTGGGATAAGGAATCTACGAGCCTGTGGTCTGTACCTGATGGGGGTTTGAAGTTCAAGGAATGGTTCACGGTTCTGAGAAGATCTAAGAACTCTCTTGTACCTATCTGGTGAGAATGACCCAATTCGAGCCAGCATGTTCCTCAGGCTCTCCTTCTAGCACCAGACCTATTGATGGTTGAAACAACACAACAACATTAAACAAAATATCAGTATTCTATTTCTCTTGAAAGAGAAAGACAACATATAGTAATCTAACTCCCAAGGTCCTGGTAGTTGGTTCTCAACTATTCTGATATTGCTCAATGGTCAATGTAACTGTAATATGCAAGGGGCCTTTGCTGGTAATGGGGAACAAAACTGCATTAGATCAACTAACCTAAGTTTGGGGGGTTCAAATAAAGAAAAAAAGATAGATCAGAGTCTTGAAAAAGAAGAACATGAACACAACTTCTTAGTATCCAAACATATATATTAATAATGAGTGTTTCTTTACCTAATCAAAACCAAAACATGACACAATCCATAAAATAATCTACTCCATTGCACACATTCATAGTGCTTAATTCACAATAAAAAAAATTCATCAAACTTCTACTTCAAAACTTAAAACAAATCATTCACTCATCATCAAAACACAAATCAAATAGATATAACATAAATGTCATTCATAGATAACTCAATGAGATATTCTTGAATCTGGTTTCCTCTATTGATTCTCATCAAATAGAAAACATTTAGGCACAACAAAATCACTGGAATACAAATTGATTATGATTCATTAATTTTATCCAAAAGATCCTAACTTATGTTGGAGTTAACAACCCAAGATCTTCAATCTGCAACGCCAAAGAACCTCCACAAGAGATAGAGAGAAGCAACAATGGAAGATGCTATTCCACCAAACAAGGATTGCAATATGATACAATATGATCAATGCAATACTATACAATGCTATATGCCAAATTACAATATGCTAGAGATGCCTTGCTTATAAAGGCAAGGATGAGAGATAGGATAAGACAAGATCATGACAAGTGTCTTAATCTTATCACATGAGACAACTAACTCATAACTACCCAGGAAAGTGGAAATTCTAGATAAGACAACTAATACTCTCATCTAGACATGACAACTAATCCTAAGTAACTTACGTGAATTAAGTCCCCTAAGTCCCCAGTAAAGGAATAAACTAGGTACAAGACTTATTCACACCAACACCCCCCTTAAGTGCAACTTAGGGAGGTACAAACCAATGCATAATGCAAAAAGATGGGTTCTAGCAACAAGGCCTGATGAGGTACCTATGTACAAAACAAAAAACTCTCATAAGCGGAGAAAAGGAGAAAAACCCTGTGGGAGAAAACTCCTCTCCAAAATAGAGAAAAATCTAGAAAGAAAGATAAAAACTAATGAAGGAAGGAGGACTCCTCAAGACCCCCCAAGGACAACTTCCTTCACCCTAAGCATCAATCGCGAATCAAGATAACGAAAGGCGACGCCAAAGGCTTAGTGAAGATGTATGCAACTCCGGCCGACCAGAGGGCAAATACTCCAAGCCGGTGAACACCCCATCCCGATGAGCTGCCCGATGAAGTGCATGGATCAATATGCTTAGTCCGCTGATGCTCCACTAGGTTGCATGAAATATGAATGGCACTCTGATTGTCACACCAAAGAGTAGTGGGCTAAGTGGAAGGGAATCCGAACTCAGTCATCAACTGACAAAGCCACAAAACCTCCTCACTAGCCAACACAGCACCTCGATAATTCTCGCTGGCGATAATGCAATAATACTGGCTTTTGCATGACCATGCAATCGGACCAGAACCAAGGCAAAAGACAAAGCCAGAAGTAGACTTTCGATCATTGACATCACCAGCCCAATCTGAGTCAATGAAGCCCACAATCTGAGATGCACCTAAAGTGTAGTGAATGCCAAAATGAGTAGTGCCCTGAATGTATCACAAGATACGCTTGGCGGCTTTCCAATGACTCTCATGAGGCTCCTGTGAGAAGTGAGAGACAAGTCCAACCGCAAAGGAAATATCGTGACTACTATGTACTGGCAATAAAAAGATTGCCAAACTAAATCACATACAAGGTGAAATCAATCAGAGGGAGTAGTGCAACCCAGGTACCACGTTAATCAACTCTGACCGAATGGTAGGGGCAGCTTCTGCAATCAGCCATGCCAAATCTCAAGAATCAAGAGCATACTTCGCTGGAAAAATGAAGATCCCTTTAGAAGTCCTCATGAATCAAGACCAAGGAAGCAATGCAAAAAGCCAAGGTCGTCATATCAAATCGCCCATCAATGCCCGTACTCAATCACGGAAGCAGAACTCCCCGCGAAATCAAATCATCCAATGAGCACGCGATAAGTAGGATCCCTCCATGTCTCCTCGTATAACCGGATCGGAATGGCAAATGAAGTGTAGCCAAGCAAGCAAGAAACCATCCATTCATACCAAAGCCCTAGGGGCTTGTTTGAGACCATACAATGAACGTCGAAGCCTGCAAACAAGTGAAGAGTCCTGCAAAAAACCTGGTGGCTGCTCCATATAGATCTCCTCATGAAGATCCCCATGCAAGAAAGCACTCTTCACATCCATTTGATATACTGACCATCCCTGAGATGCAGCTATAGCAAGGACAAGGCGAATAGAATCCATCTTGGCAACAGGAGCAAAGGTCTCGGAATAGTCAATCCCTTCAACCTGAGAAAACCCCTTTGCAACAAGACGAGCCTTGTACTTGTCAATGGAACCATTTGCTGCATACTTGGTATGATACACCCACTTGCACTCAACCAACTTTCTCCTTCCCTTTGTGAAGAGGCACAAGATCCCGGCATGATTCTTCATCAAAGAAGAATACTCATCACCATAGCACTATCGTGACTCGAATATCTCCTCGGCATCTCGAAATCTCTGAGGATCATTCAAATCGCATGACTCAAAAGACTAATTCCAGAAGTCTGAGAACGAGTGCGGCGAGTGTCTGTGGGATCACCAACAAGAGGACCAGCCTCCTCAAGAGTAACTTGAGCCCATCGTGGCCTAGTGGGTGAGTGAGGAGGAGGTTCATCAAGACCATCATCAAAATCTTCCTCAAGTAGCAAAGTAGAATCAACTGAAGAAGACTGAGTAGGTTGTGATGAAGAAGAAGTCAAAGGAGGATCTAGCTGGGTGAAGGTCTCAGAAAACTGAACATCACGTCGGAAATGAACCTCTCGTGTGTTAGGATCAAATAATCTGTATGCCTTCACATCCTCACAATAGCCAACAAAAATGTAACGCTGACTCTTCTTCTCCATGGATTTACGCCGACCATTCGGAATGAATGCCCAAGCCTCACTACCAAATACTCTGAAGAAGGAAACATTTGGCCAGATGAGACCGCCTCACACTATTAATTTTGGGCATAAATTTATTCTCAATATAGTTGGTAATAATTGATGCTCTTTCGCCTAAAAAGGTGAGCCATGGACCTAGGATCTAATCAAGTACACTGGCCATTTCCCCGAGTCCCGTTTCTTCTACCACACCCATTCTCACAGGAGTGTGTAAGGAACTGTGTGCTGATGAAGAATACCATTCGCACTGCAAAAATCCTGAAATGCCTGGTTGACATACTCCCCCCCATTATCTGTGCGTATCTGTCGAAGAGAAAAACCTGACTGCTTCTCCACAAATAGTTTGAAGGTCTTGAAATTGGTGAGGACTTCACTCTTGAGCTTCAAAAAATATACCCAAGTCCGGCGGGAAAAATCATCAATGAATGTTAGCACATACTTGGCCCCTAAAAAAGAAGGAGTTGGGAATGACATAAGATCACTATGAACCAACTCAAGGGGTGTGGTTGCACGGTAAAGCGGACTTAGGAAAAGCGATCTTGATGTTGCTCGGGCTAAGAACACATCCCGAAAACACCATCTCAGGTAAAGTGATCTTTGGAAGACCAACCACTAAGTTATGTGGCTCATTTGGTCGAAGATATCTATAATTCAAGTGCCCAAATCTCTCATGCCAAAGCTTGCTCATTGAATCAGCATGAGCAACAAAACATGAACCTGATGTAGACTCAAATCCATCAAATCGATACAAATGATTCTTATGATCAACTACTCCTGTTGCGACAACCTTCTCAGGATCTTGCAACTGTCTAATAGTCACATTTTGTGGAGAAAAATCAACTAACTTCCCATCTCCAGAATGACAAATCTGATATATGGAAAGAAGATTCGCTGAAATATCAGGAACAAGTAAAACATCCTCAATGCACCCATCTAGCATTTGAACGGAGCCTGTCCCCAAAACTGGAATCTGTGAAGAGTTCCCAACTGCAATCTGAGAAGTAGAAGTATGAACTATGGAATCAAGTAAATCTTGTGAATTTGTCATGTGATGTGAGGCACCCGAATCAAGAATCCAACTATCTGAAGGTGAATGCATAGCTCATGCAGAAAGAGCTTTCCCTTTGCCCATGGAAGAAGGCTTAGCCACTGAAATATTGTGCTTCTTCATGGCTTCCTCCAAGGCCTCTAATCTCTTAAAGCAATGAGATACATCATGTCCATTTTTGCCACAAAATGAACAAGGATCTCCGTTCTTTTTCTTGGACTTGGAGGAAGAATCTCCAGAGGTAGAAGAAGGAGATTGAGTGGACTTCTGATTGTTCTTCGGCTTCGGTTTGGAGGGATTCTCACTACCAGAAGATGATTCTGCTTTGGGCTTCTTCTTGTTCTTTCCTTTACCCTTGGATGTTTGAGCCATTAGAGCATGATTCTTAGAATTAGGTAAGGCATCCAACTGAGTTAACTTGGCCTCCTCCCTAGTAAGACGCTCACAAAACAACTCAAATGTAGGCATTTTGTAATCTTTCCCTATTGCATCCATAGTTGAATAGAAAGTAGAAGAAAACACTTGATAAGGCCCCTTTAACTTAGACAGAATCAAGAAGATACATTCATCACTAGATACATCACGTCCACATCCTTTCAACTGTGACAAAATCATCTTGAAATGAGCAAGAAAATCCTGCATTGAAGGAAACGTATCTGGAGAGAGGGATTGAAGTTCGGCTTGAAGTTGCAAGGTTCTGAAATGATTTACTTTACCATACAATTCTTCAAGTTTGTCCCAAACATTCTTAGGTGTTTTGCACTCCGAAATATGAAACAATAGATTATCAGATACATGTAAGCCAATGAGCCCTTTTGCTTCATCCATTTTACATCTATGGACAAACTTTTCATAATCCCTTGTAAATTCAGGTTGTTCTGCATCTAACATTACCCATAGACCCTTAGATTGCAACAATTGTGTCATTTTTAGCTTCCATGTATGATAATTGTGTGGAGTGAGTGGTTCAATTTGTCTTAGATCCGCCATGAATCACCAAAAGAAAAAGACAATGTGGCACTTAAATTGTGCCTTTCACCCCCCCAGAATGTATTAAAAACTGATTTTGCAACCCCCCCAGCAAATTACAATGAACAAATTCTTGCAATTTTACAAGTGACAAGCTCAAATCAACCGTTTATAACACACGGTGATTTTTACAATTTTTCAGAAAAAGGAGCTTGCAAAGCTGAAATCAAAGGTTACAAACAGATTCCTTGCGATTTTTTGATCAATTTCAAAAAAAAGTTTGCCAAATTTTGACTTCGTTGGCAAAAGTTACATCAAGAACAAGCAATAAATGCTCTTGTACCTTCCGCCGGTGGAATCTGGCAAAAATGACAAAATATGGAAAATAACCGCGACTAATTCTAAGTTCAAGCGAACTCTACCCATATCTCGCTTGTCGAACTGGACTCCTCGCATGGTAAGTTATGCAAAATGAAAAAATGTCATTTTAGGCACCCCGAAGGTCAGTGGAGCAAAAATAAGCCCCTGTCGGGCGCTCGTCACCCACTGACCAGTACCGATAGTCCGAGAAAATTCCAGGCGGTTTACACTACTGGCTGGCTGGCGGTTTGCTGGGGACTGGCGGTTCGTGACTACGGTCAGCGTCGGGCGGCGGAGATCACTGGCGCCTCGGGTCGAGGCGGTTTATAAACCTACTACCGGCGTAACCTATGGTCATGCCTCGTGCCAGTTGGAGACCGGGCTGAGGGTCAGCCGCTGGTTTCCAAATAAAACCACTGAAAAACAAATCAAGAAAAATCAAGGGATTTCTTAACCCACCGCCAAAAAGCATGAAATATATATTTTTTGAATTTTTAATAAATAAAATGCATGTAAATAATAATATAATAATTTTTATGAAATTTTGAAAATTTTCTGACGACACGCGTACCTGCGCAGGGGGGCCGTACGGCCGCCTCTGCTAAAATTTTTTTGCCCCGAAGACAACTTTTGCCGAATATAGGAAAATTATATATCAAAAAAATTGGAAACGGCCACCCGGACGCAATGGCAGACTTAATTTTGGCTCAAAGTGCTCCTGTAAAATGTTGTTCACCAGATCTGAGCTCGAAACCCTTCTTTGCCAAAGCTGCAAATGGTGACGAAATCAAGTGAAACAAAAGCCAGATCTGACTTTTTCGAGCCTCCTGGACGCAATGGGACAGCCTAAAATACTGCCACTATAGCCAAAAGCGCTGCAATCACCAGATCTCACCAAAAATGCAAGCATGCAATATAGGATACAAGAACTCAAAAAATGACAATAGAAATTGATGGAAACTCTAATAAAGAAATGGAAGGGGCTTGCCAGATTCAAAGCTCTGATACCATGTTGGAGTTAACAACCCAAGATCTTCAATCTGCAACGCCAAAGAACCTCCACAAGAGATAGAGAGAAGCAACAATGGAAGATGCTATTCCACCAAACAAGGATTGCAATATGATACAATATGATCAATGCAATACTATACAATGCTATATGCCAAATTAACAAATATGCTAGAGATGCCTTGCTTATAAATGCAAGGATGAGAGATAGGATAAGACAAGATCATGACAAGTGTCTTAATCCTATCACATGAGACAACTAACTCATAACTACCTAGGAAAGTGGAAATTTTAGATAAGACAACTAATACTTATCTAGATAAGACAACTAATACTTATCTAGATATGACAACTAATATCCTAAGTAAACTTAACATGTGAATTAAGTCCCCTAAGTCCTAGTAAAGGAATAAACTAGGTACAAGACTTATTCACACCAACAACTTAAAAACATGTAAAATGTATAAGACTGTAAAATATAATCAAGTTCAACTAAACTTTTCAAAGTATCTCTGCTAAAAACAATGAAATCCTAATACTATTCACTATTCGCTATCATCAGATGGCTAAACTCTCTTCAATCAGTTGAACTTTACAAAATAGAACCAAGAGATACATGTAGACATTGTCATTCGCAAGCTTCTCTCAATCAAAACTCAGATCCACAAATCAAGGGACTGAAACTGAATGAAGAACTAAACTATTGATCTTTAGTTACAAGGCTAGATCTTCATTGCACAAAAAATTGATGCCCAAGAAAGTAGGTGAAACTGAAGAATGGAATTGGAGTCAAGTTCATGTCAAAACCTTGCGAAGAGGAGATAAGAAGATGTTGTGTTAAGTGAAGAAGGTGTTCTATTGCCAACTTATTCCTATGTTGCATGCTAAAGGATGTACTCATCATAATTAGAGAACACTTGTTGAAGAGTATCCGAATCAGGCCCATCCAACCAATCGTCCTCAAATTTAATCCTCTTTAATTCCATTGAAACAAATTTCTACACCTCCTTCAATTTGATCACTTCTCTTCTAGCAGCCTTTGCTTCTTCCTTGATGTCCATAAACCTATCCAATAAAAAATGCTCTCCATCATCTCCTTTTTGTATCACCTCTTCAAATCTACTCCTCCACTTCTCCCTCATCTTATCCAAAGAAAGACCCTCCTTGATTGAGGTATCTTGATTGACTAAAATAGTTACAATTGTTTCTAATTCATCAATCTATTGATTCAAGTCTTTACTCACCTCTTGAATCTCATTTTTATACCCATGAATAGACTTGGATTTGTATCCTATTATACTAATAGCTTTCTCAACAAAATCTACATTATCATCCTCGAGAATTGACTGCTCAAGCAGAGTTGACTTAGGTACCTTGCTAATGTCCTTAAGCTTTTTAATATATTCTTTATATTCTTCATCTTGCTTGCCTAGACCTTCAACATGCTGGTTCAAATCCCTTGCCAACTCAAATGTTGTTTCATGAATCTTGAAACTATCAATTAACACTTCATCAACCTCTTGGTTAAGCTTATCAATCCATCTTTCTAGCATTCCCACCTTACTATTCATATGCACCAAGTCATCGACTTCCTTCTTTGTTAATAAGACTAGGGATTCAAGAGAAGCAACTTGTTGAGAAATCGAAGTTGAGACATCCTTTAAAATTTTATGCAAGTGATCCAATTGAGCCTTAAGCTAATCTTTTTTTTGTTTGTCTTTGATCATATTGGACTTGGTAGGGGAAGCTACAATATCAATTAAGTTCATTTTCTGATTCCTTGTAGGTCTCCCCAAATTCACCATACCCAGCTGATAATCAGTAATTTGCATATCCTCCCGGTTCTTATCCACCATTGTTATTGCACATTCAACAATGATTTCTCTGTGTCTGTAAGTTTGGTGGAGTGAAGAACCCTGGCCTTTTTTTTGGTTCTCTCCTTCTCAATTTCCTTCATCATCTCATCCCAATTGAGAGGCTGAGGTTGAACTATTTGTTTCTTCTCCAAGTAAATATTTAACCATGTAGGAGCTGTAGGAGTAGTAGCTACTTGTACTGAAGAAGAAACAATAGTGGTAGAAGATAAAGGTTGCAATATTGTGTTCTCAGGCTGAGAGTCAACCTCTTGCACATTTTGCTGCTCTCTTTGTGCCTTTTCTTGTGCAATTTTCTTAGCTTCTTTCTTGTCTTTTTGTTTTGGAAATTTCTTGACTTCCAACTCCTTCAAACATTCCTCTTCCAACTTCCTTTCTTCTAACATCTAGTCTCTTTTCCTTTTCAACTCCTCAACATAGTCCCATGCTTCTTTGGACTTCTTCTCGTGTTGAGCAAGTTCTGTAGCCTCTTGTTCCCTCTCCAGGTTCTCTTTCTCTTCCCTCTTTCTATGTTCCTCTTCCATAGCCTTGCATTTAGCCTCAAGGGCTTCTTTATCTCTTCTTTGGGAAACCTTTTCTTCTTCAAGATCATGAATATTTTGCTGCAAAGCCAATTTATCTCTTTCTTCCTTCATTTTGAGCTCCTGCTCCCTTTGTTGCTGCTGCCCAACCAACTCATCAATCTTAGCTTGAGCTTCCAATTCCTTGTGTTTAGCATCCAATTGTGCCTTGACAACATGCTCCTATATTTTAGCCAATCCCTCAACTTGTGCCTTGGAATCCGCTTCCCTTTTAGCATCCTCAAAGAGCTTCCATTGATCGTCTTCTATTAAGACATGCTCAGTCCCTGCATCATCTGTTAAATCAAGGGAAGCCACTACATGAGTCTCTTTGTCAGATGGGGTAGCCTTAGATTCTGTTGCAATATCATGTATCTCTGGGTGAAATCACAATACTGTGTCTCACTTTTGGGACGTGCTGATTTTTTCCTAAAATCACTATTTTTAGAAAAACTAATTATTTAAGTCTTTAGAGGCTCCATCTAAAGGGTTTTAATTAAAGAGGGATAGATAATACCCCCTTAGATCAAACCCCCTTTGATAGAACCCCTCTACTATTAAATCATACCCACAATGGAGTCTCCTTCACACCTATCAAAATTCTGGCAAAAACCCACTTTTTCTTTACCTTTTGAGGGATTAAATAATGTCATTTAAAAAATATATTTTGCAAGATTGTAGACCTTGAAATGAGCTTTCCAACAAGTATAAGTTTGATATATTTTCATTATCATGTATTTAATTTTAATTTTTACTAAACATAGGTTTTTCTTTGAACATCAAGATCTTTGTTGTGTAGAGGTGGAAAAATAGTAAACCATTATAAAAATAAATTAAAAAAAACCATTCCCTAGGTATTGATGTCCTTGTTTCACCCAAAAAATAAAAATTGGATTTCAATATATACACAAAAAGTTATGTTGTACAACACAAATGTACGTCCAAATTATAGTTACAGTGACTTGACAAACTAATTTAAAAATAAATATGCAACAAAAAATTATGAAAAAATATCCTTTCCCTAGATATTGATGTTGAGAATCTATATTTCAAAAATTATAATTTAATCGTTTCTAGAAAAAAAGTTATGTTGTATGACACAAACATTACTTTCTAAAAATGTTTTTTTTGTCAAAAACCAGTTATTAACGGAGATGTTGAAAGATTCATGATTTATTTTGAAAAAATTGAAAAAAAATATATTTAGAATCTACACACAAATTTCCACAAATCACTAGTTCACACCATCTTCAAATTCTTAATGGTTTAGTTGTTATAGGTCTTGGAAGATGAAGATTCAGTTAAAAATATTGATGTAAATGCCCATCTTTGGAAAAAAGTGAGACACAGTATTGTGATTTCACCCCTCTACTTGAGGGTCTTTCTCTTTCAATAGCTCAAATTCTTTGTGGAGGGTTCCCATGGGCATTCCATCACTTGGTTGCTTCGTAACAAGGGGTTGAGTGGATGCTTCTCTTGCAATAGATGTTGAAGCATTAGCTTCTGTAATGGTCTCCCCTACTTGTACCTCTGGCAAGTCTTGGGCAACAACCTCCTCTTCTAAATTAGAAGGCAAAAAATATAAGGTCTCCTTAGGAGCCATCCTTCTCTTCATCCTCTTGTACCCTTGAGTGGTACCTGTAGCTTTCCTCTTTTTGGATGGCTGAGCTTCTAGCTAGTTAACTCTCAAGCTAACCCAATGCATGCTTCTATCCAAGACTAGTCTAGCAATTTATTTTATATCAATAGACTCTTCAACGTTCTAATCAACTGGATCAAGATCCTTGGTAACTATCTTATCTATATCATATTGGGGATCCAAAGTTACCCCATCGTTAGACAATGTCTCTAGAATGTCCTCATTGATCCCATAGTCAACCATTAGTGGGGTGGATAATCTTTCATAATTTCTTCTTTGGAGATCATATTCATCTTGCAAATCCATCCAAAAGTCCTCTAATAGATTGAAATGTTTGTCAAAGAGACTGGGAAGTAAAGCCTGCATCTTGTGTCCAGGATCATAATGCTTCTTAGAAGTATACAAACCCAACTTCAAATAAATCAATTCATCACAAATAGCCTTGGCTTCCACAATGTGTGGACAACTAAACTCACCCAACTTCATGGGGAACTTGTGACAACCAGTCTTATGTTTGGTACCAAATTTGAAATTAATAGCCAGAGCTTGATAAATGAATTCCATTAACACAACTCTATTGTTGCAAGACCTAGGGAGCAAGTGGGGATGACCATCAAAACCTCCCCATCTAAAGTAAGTAAAAGTGGGGTATTGAATAAACTAGTGTCCCCATTCATTGATGAAGGCCATTTCGTCCTTACTCAATATGTACCCAACATCTCCAGTGAGCTTGTTAATGATAACATAAAGGAATGCATCATGAACCCTCCTATAATGTGACTTTGATGCTTGAAAAGTAAGGTGACTATAGCGCTCCCACACCTTCTTTTGTCCTTGGGATTCTCCCAATATGCCCACTGTATTGAGTCCAAGAAGATCCCCATCCTAGCATCTGCATAGATCACATAAGAGGTCATGAAGAAACTCTTGGTTTCTCTCATTCTAAGCATATGATTATGTATGCTATTTGATACCACCATAGGCTAGTCAAACTGTTGTTTTCCATCCAAGATAGCTTGGATAAATGGGAACATCTATTCTTTAAATTGAGAAGTATCTGTTTTTCTAAATACTCTAGAGAGCAACATGATTATGTCCCTAATCTCCTTGCCAAAGTCTTCCCTTTTAGGCTGGTCAGGAAGCTTAGTTAGAGACTTCTTCTCTACCCTCATCCAGTGCTTGTTCATGTGGAATCGATTGGTTTCTTTGTTGCCACTATAAAGCTTCAGAGCTTCTACTTCATTTAGTTGCTTAGGATTTTGGGGAACAAGTGCATCAAACATAAACCTGATCATTTGGGCTGTTAAATCAATGATAACATTCCCTTGTGAATCCATGCATTGCCTAGTAGTAGAATTGTAGGCCCCAACTACTGCTAATATCAATTCTAGACATTGAATAGACAATGGGAAGATAGCAACATGTGCTAGTCCAGATTGGATGATCCTTTATGCCCTTGGTGTAACATCTTCATTAAAAGTTTCATCCACCAGTTCCTCATAGTTGAAGTGGCCTAAGTTGGTATCTATAATATCTGCCCACTTAGAATCAACCTTCCTGGCAGTGAGAGTAGTTTCTTTATGTTTATACCTCAGAGTGTAGGGTAACTGCTCCACTTTAACCTTCTTTGGCCTAGTTTGTTGCCTTGAAGTTTCCGCTGGTTGGCTCCTTTGAGAAGCCTCTTCTGATGGTCGAGACATCTTTGAATTTCTGCAATAAACTCCCGTATGAGATGAACAAAAGTATAAAATCAATTCATCATGCAATGCCATCCTCTACTTCCCTAGGATAACTTTCATACTTAGTCAAATCTCACTTTCATCGAAAGCGGAATCACAGAAGCATCAGGGACATGAAATAGTTTTCAACACATGGCGAGGTTGGAACCTAAACTAGGAAAGACCGGAATCAGGACTAGAACATAAACCAAACCAAAAATTAATCACTAGTTCCAAGTTCAACCTCCACTCAGGCTCCAATTTTGCTTAAGAACAAGCATGAAGACCAAAAATTATCAACAACTGGAAGCAGAACCATTTTAGGAATGAATCCTGATACTAACTCAGGACAAGTTTAGTCCTGAGTCCGCTTTGGCTAGTTTTACCATAAAATGGAGCACTTCATAAAGACACGGTCACATGGATCTAAGGACCTGGGTCATATGATCTACAAGGAAAAAAAAAAGGGGCTTAACCCCCACACCTCAACCATACAAAGACCAATTTAAACCTAGAGGAAACTATTTTGTAAAGGTTATCGAGCAAATCCTAGTTTGCATAATACGTTGACTCAGAAATTTAGGGCATCACAAACCCATCACATAAAACATAGAGTTAACATGAAACTAAGATCAGAAGGGGTTCCAAACATATTTTAAACATTTAAAGTATAGGAAACCCCAGTAAATGGAAGCCCTAATTAGAAACTAGGGAATGACAAAGCGCATCAGCCACGAATGTGATAGCAAACAAAAAGTGACAAATGGAAAAAGGAAAATTAAATGGAAAACAAAGAAGGATAGAAACAAAACAAAAAGAAAACAAGAAAGAAAAGCGAAGAATTCAGAAAAGAAGATCTTGTGAACGCGTGAGAAAACAAAATACAAAAAGTGAAGATGAAACAACACAATAGAATGGGAAAAGAAAGGAAAAGAGACCATACCTCAAAACACTCACAAGGAAAGCCTAAAATCAGATAGAAATTTTCTCTGTGACACACCTTCGCAATCAAATAACTTCTCTCACCGTTATCCCAGTTGTGGTTCGCTAAAATAGTTTTAAAGATAATAAGGATAATGAGATAGTTAATCTTAATTATGGTTTTAAAAATGATTTCGTGCATGTGAAGGACCTACAATTAATGCAATAAAGATGGTAGGTCAAGCGAAGCGAACAACACAAACAAACAATTAACTCCCATGGAAACCAAAGATAGAGTAGACGTAGACCCAAATCTGGAATCAACGAAGAAAGTTTTGACAAGTTCCTCATCGAACTCCAAACCCAGTCTTGGTCCCATGAGAAAGAAACGACAACAGAAGGAAACAGGGGCGGGTTCAGATCCAAAACCGAAACTAAACCTTTACAAAGTCCCAAGTTTGGTTCAAACCCCAGTTCCGCTCCTGAAAAACAAGAGAAAACTCCAAGACAAAAGCAACAAATGAAGGGAAACAAAGCCAGAATACAAATCGGACTCGGCCTAGACACGAATGAAAATAAACAACATAAAGAAAATGAGCAGAGTCGGAATCGAGACAGAAACAAGAACCAAAAATTTTATAAAGTACTGAATTCATTTCCAACTTTGGTTTTACTTCCGCTCGGGCTTAAACAAAACACAAGGAAAATGAGAAATGACTCAAGGGAAGAACAAACCCAAGAGCACAAAACACGCCAATAGACAACAAAAGGAACAAGGAAGGTAGGCGGACTTGGAGTCAGAACAAAACCCAAACTAGGAACTTTGGAAAATTTCTGAGTCCATTTTTGGCTCCAGCGCTACTTCCAACAAAGCGAAAGAAAGAAAGACTTAGGAGAAAAACAAACAACTACTAAGTCCCAAACAAAAACCAAAGACAAACAAAAAACAAGGGTACCCATTTTGTTCCAAAATAAAATGGGGTGGTTATGCAAGGCATAATAGGTATCTAATCTGAAAAATAAAGAGGCACAAGACAATATAAAACAAGGTCATTTGGGAATGGATGAATATCAAGAACTCCATATATCTCCCAAGTTTTAGTCCAAAGATTATCAGAATACTCAAAATGATCAATATCATTGAAAGTGTCATCATCAACATGCATTGAAATAACTCCTAAGACATGATCCTTTTTGCAATTCCAAGAAAATTTCTTACTAGCTATACCTAGAGGGGAACAAGTTCATACAAATGTGGAAACAATTGTGAATTGGTGGGAAAGGGAAACCTTTGAGTTTTAATCTTAGGGTTTGACATGTTTCCAAAATTTCATGTGAAAAAGAGGGGAGAATGAGATGGATTGGAAATGCAAGGATGGAATGAGTTTTTGATGGATTTGGACAAGTTTTGAGATTGACTTACAACCTGATAGGTGAGTCAATTATCCCTTAACCAAATCTGGAAATTCCTAATGATGAAATGCAATGATTTAACTAGGTTAATAGTGAAATTTACTATTTCATGCAAATACAAAAAACACATAAATGAGCAAATAGATTCAAACAAAAAAAATGAGCAGAGTAGGACATTTTGCACCTATTATTGAAATTTGGGGCAAAAAATGGAGGAAATAGATGCCCAGGGTGTGAGCATCCTTGTAGAGTTTCCTAGATCTGTTTTCATAGTCCTCTGATGTCAGATCTGAGCTTCAGATTCCTACTTGCAAATCTATTAGGATGTCATCGAATATTTTTTAACTAAGTTTTCATGGGTTGACAAGATGTAGGTCTTCAAATGCAATAATGAATAATTTACCTTCAAAATCCTTTCAATCCTCTTCAAACCTAATATCTACACACTCACAAAGAGAAGAGATGTTGGGCCATTTAGGGGATTGCCTCAGTAAAACCTTGTGTAAGTGTTTCTACTTCCACAATGACAATGACAATGTCAATGATAAAATAGATAATGAATAAGAAGGAATAATGAAATCATAAAGTTCTACAACTCACCACCCTTCAATGGCTTCCTTGAAGGATTGAAGTAATGCAAATCACTTCAAGGACTTGGATCTTGCTTTCTTGATTTTCTTGAATGCTTGAATGCTTGGATTCTTTGGAGACCTACAAAAGTGCTAGGCTTCACAAAACAATGATAACCTGAACACACATAAACTCACATAGACTTTGACATGATGTTAAGATCTTGAATTGTTGAATAAAGCTCTAAAATGTTTCTCTTGACTTTCTCAATAGTACTCTTGATAATAATTGCTCCAATTATTCCCTAGATAGATTTGAAATGATGCAATAACTAGGTGTTTATAGGCATTTATTTAATTTTCCAAAAATTAAATTCCGATGGCTGAATTTAGACACTTGAATTATAAATATTAAATTGCCACAACTGTCATATTTTATTTTGGAGGGAAAATAGGACACTCACACCCAGGGCATGAGTTTCCTAGAGCTATTTTCCTAGATAGTTAGTGTCAGGAGCAATGTATTTGATAAATTCCATTGATTCCCACTTGCAATTCCTCTAAAATTGTTAAAAATTGACCGTAGAATGCATAATTTAGGAAATTAAATACTCAATTGGGTCCAATAATTTAAGGGGGGACTAAACATAAGGTGAAATTGTCATTGGTGACAATTTACAATAGTATAAAATGAAGCCAACACAGATGTTTTATAATGCCACCTCTCCATTGTTTATAGTTTCCCCTTTCCAACATAATCAAAGAAGGATGAAATGAAAACCCCATAGTGAAGTATGAGAAATATCCACAATTACAAAGATATTAATCTTCACAACAATTAGAAACCCCCAAATATGATGTATACAACAAATGAAGCCTTCCCAAACTAAAAAAACCTCTCCAAGAGTTAGGATGTCCAAGTAATTAGTCACAATGCCAAATGTGCAAAATACCAAGTGAATAATACTTGGGGTTGAATCTGGAGAAAGTGCATGGACACAATAATAGAGCTCCTTAATACCTTTTTGACTCTGCAAAAATATGAAAAATGGAGATCTAGGGAAAAATTTGTAAGCTCAGAGGTCCAAATAGGATATTTGACTTCAATTACCAATAAAATGTAGCTGTAGAAAAATTCAAAAAAATGAACTCCACCATTGCAAATTATGTGGAACCAACTTTCCGTTGATATCTCATTTGTAAAATTTTGATACCTAGGTGAAAAGTTATGCTTTGGAGAAAAATGCCCAATTTGGGTACCTAGCAAGCTAAACAAAGGAAAAATTTCAACCCTTAGGGGCTAGGTTGCGGTTCTCCATGTGATCGCTTGTAGCGAGGGAGCAAAAATAAAAGCTAATATTGACTTTCTTAGCTACCCTAGACTAAAAAATGAGCTCATATTTCCTCCAACACAAGCCAAAAGTGACCTGCAATGAAAACACACATAGAGAAACCCTCCAAATCTATATTTTTTTCAAGTTTTTTTGATTCCTTGATTCACCATATGTTGCAAGGGAAGAATATACTCAAACTTACTAAAAGTAACCTATATCTCTCATTATCAATAGATCAACCCTTAGATATGAGAATGGTTTTGCATGGCTTGGATCTGATACCATGTAAGACTTAAGATTAGCTCTACACCCAAGACCACCTGCAAAAATAATGGATTCCTTCCCCAAGAGGGTATGCAAGAATATGAAATTTCTTGATATTAAGACTTATCAAAATGATGATGAGGTATGAAGTCTATTACATATGAGTACAATGACTTTGTTTACATAGGAAAGGTGAGGAATATGATTGAACATGATTGTGACATGTCTTAATCCTATGATATGAGATAACTAACAACCTAACAACTTAGGAATCAAGCAATAAAAGTTAGAAAGATAAAACCTAGAGATTCCAACTAAGACTTCTAGAAATAATCTTATATCCCAAGTGAAATTGACATTTGAATAAGTCCTCTATGTCCGTAGTAAGATAAATTAATAGGTACAAGACATATTCACACCAACTGATATGACAACTTTCTATGGATGAGCATAAGACAATCATAGATGCATTACACAAAAGACAGGATGCAAATCGTACAATGGAATAAATAAATACATGTAAGTATATAGTTGTATATATTTAATTGATAGTATATATCTATAGTTAAAAAAAATTCACATAACTTAGAGCCAAAACTCATGTGTATCTCACCTTAATCCATCTTCTTATGTTAGTCTTAAGTCATTTCCTAATTATAGTTAACAATTTTTATTTTAGGTCTCCCACAACTAGATGCATTACAAGAAATAGAGGATGTAGATGTTACAATGAAATTTGAATAAATACTTGTAACTATATAGTTCTATACATTTAATTGTTAGTCAAAATAGAAAACTAATTAATTCATTGCCATTTTATAAAAAGTTTATAATTGATTACATATCCCTTATATCCTCTTAGGTCCCATTTGTTAAAAGGCGTAGGACAACTGAGAGGGTAGGGGGTGAATCAGTTGTCCCCAAATTCAAATACAAAAATTCAAACACTTATCAACTTTACAACCACACTATTTTGTTAATAAGTATGAACATGAAATGTAGATAACAGAAAGTAAAATCAACACAATGAACACCAGATTTTATGTGGAAAACCCAATAAGGGAAAAACCATAGTGAGGATTAACTCACAATATAAAGTGGTAGCAAAACCGAATATATAAGGCTCACTACCAAAGGGCTCATTGCCCAGAACAAGACTCATTGTCCAGATACAAAAGCTCACTGCTTACACAAGGAGGCTCACTGTCTACAAAAGGATAAAAAAAAATGGCTTCATAGCCGAAATGGATTGATGAGAGTGCACCTAACAAGTGTTGATATAGTGCCAGTAATGCTCTAAAGACAAACTTAACAAAATTCATCATTTTCACACTTCTTTAAACATTCACATCTATGTCATTCCTTGCTCTCTTCACAATATTTCTTGCAACAATCTTCAAAAACTGTCCGACATATATACCTAACCTATTCATAAGCATCAATTAGGTTGTCCTAATTAGATACAACCCTTGTTCATCAATAATATCAATTGTCGGCTTCAAGTATTCAAAAAACCTTCCAAAGACAATTCAAACGCTCAACACGCAACATCATGTCAGTGTAGACCTAAGATAGGTCATACATATATCCGCACAACAAAATTAATTCATCATACCACCAATTATCCATGAGGTCGGATAGAAATAGGCCTAATAGCAAAAAGAAACCAACAGAATAATGTCGATACAAAATACGAGCACCTGAATATGAGAGATTCTGAATATACATGATTTCAATATCCATAAGCTAATTCCCAAAATATCAAGCAACAACAATCAACCATGGAGGTTTGTGGACCAAGATACTAGAGGATGCAAATTGTATATTGGTTTAGATACCAAACCAAATACCGGATCAAACAATAACTTAGTCTTGTAGTTGCAACTCATATAACATGGTGACATCAATGACAACACAAAAACTGTATAGTAGGCCATTCTTCTTCATTATTCCAACAATCTCCCCCTTTGTCATTGATGGCAACATGTGCTACAATATTCTCTCGCCCTATTACCAGTATTCTTCACATGAATCTCTCCCCCTTTGACATCAATGGCAAAGGGCGACCAAAAATAGGATGTGCACATATGTACATGGTAATCATTATATATACAAAGAAATTCCAACTCCCCATTTCAATCATTCAAGTGAAAATGACACTGTTTCCATGAAAGCTTTTCTTGTACCTATCTCTTATGATCGGAAGAATCCTTTTCCAAGCAAGCAAAGCTAAATTCATCTTTGCACTCATACCATCCAATAAAGACAACTACGTAAAAGAGGATGTCTAGTTTGAAGACAAACATTGTTGTTCACACTCTTTTGCATCAGAGAGTAATCCAGAGAGATGATCCAACTGGACCTCAAAAATTTCTTTAACTAGCTAGAAGGTTCTAACCAAGTCTTCTCTTTTCCTTTGAGCAATCGACAATTCCACTTGTAATTCACCAACTCTTATTCTCTGTTTTCCATTCTTGTCTTTGAAGAAATAAAAATTCTTTCCAATACAATTCATCTTAGATTCTGGAGGGGATTCACCAATGAAAACTTCCAATTCTTTCTTATCAGAGGAGGAGCCCACTACAAAATGACTAGGTACTAAAATATCGGAGAACAAATTCATCTTTAGGGATGCAAAATAGGTTCTGCAAACTCTTATATTTTCCCCCATTGATTCCAAATAACTGTAAACCTATTTTCTGATAGGAATACTAGATTCCCACTCAACATTCTCTTTTGCCAGTAGCGAGCTCATAAAGCAAAAAGTCAAACATATGAGAAAAGACCCAAACCAAAAAGGATAGCCCTTGACCAAGGAAATTCTAACATTCTCAATTAGGTTTTCTTGTAATAATCTACACAAATCAAACTACTTTTTTTCCTTAACCATCATGTGTACAAGATATACAACAATAGCCGAAGTCGAACCTTCACAATTTATGAAATAGATTTTATAAGAAATGTCGTATGCACCATACCTTACAACAGAATCCACAATAGTATTTATCAATAGAGCTTGACGGTCTTTGTCAATACCAATAAGCTCATCCACATCTCTGTATTTCAAGGTTTTCTTTCCAGGGAGGTCCCCAACACTGCATAATCTAGTAATATCTTTGATTGCCTCCAACCTGATCAGGTAGGGTTTGTCCAACATAATGCTGCCATTCTTGAATTGACTTAACAAGAACAAGATAGATTCTTTATCTAAAAACTAGGGAAATTCTACCCATAAATCCTTACCTAGGGTTTTTATGTTTTGCAATTCATTTGTGTTCAACCCTAGTTCCATTTCCTTTATCTTCCTATGATCAAATTCATCCAATTCAAAACTCTTCAGCTTTAGTGGAATATTGACACTCAATCCTCTATCCATCATCATTCTTATCTTTCTTGAATTCATTATTGTTCAATTGAAACTTCTTCCTTTTCCCTTCTCCCCTTTTGTAAGTTGAGAAATAATTCCTGATTATCTGTAATAATTCCTTCAAATTTCCTGAAAATTGCTTCAAATCGCTTCAGGATTACTCCAAGTCATTTTCCAAATTCTTCAAGTGCACAAGTGACCAAATAAAACTTATGAATTTTTCCCTAAATTTGCATTAAATGAAAAAAAAATTCAAAAAGCTGATAAAACCCTTGTTTCTCTACATTGTAAATCCTAAATCAATCTGCAAAAAAATATCCTTGCAACTTTTCTTCCGGTTTCTTTTCCAAAACCTTAGTTTACTCATTCTTTACAATATATCCTTGTGCCAACATCTGACATGCCATACATCCATGGGGTTTGTAAAATTTTCTATTAATGCTCCCCCTAAGACCATGCTAGGTCTAGTTCCTAGAGGAATTTTTTGTACCAGATGAGGGCACAAACACATCAGTTGTCTCTGGCTCTTCTTCTTTCTTCCTTCATATCTTATTCATCTCTTGCTTCACCTCATCTTTGTCAATTTTCTTAACTTGCTCATTCTTCTCTACCGAAGCAGACTGCTTTCCCTTCTTACTTCTATAAACTTTTGAGATATGTCTGAGTTTGTTGTAGTTATAGAAGATAACACTTTTATGATTTGTCTAACCTCCATTCATCCTTGATCTACATTGATTTTCTTTGTGTCCAAATTTGTTACAAGCATAGTAGTAGCCATTGAAGGATTGATTCATTCTGCCTCCATTAAACCTATACATCATCAATTGACTAGTCATTCTCACCTGAGATCTACATTCAGTGGCCTTATGTCCAAATTTCTTACATGAAAAAAAATGTCCATAAAATTGATTCATTTTAGTTCTGCACTCAGTTTCCCTATGACCAAGTTTGTTACATGAAAATAAAACACCATTAAAAGAGGGATACCTCTAAGCATTAGGTTGTCTTACCAACGGTCTTCTAGAAAATTTTCTTGGATTTCTCTTCTGCTTCCCTTTGTCTTGAGTCTTTTAATTATCCTTTGAACTTTCACCTGTTTCATTTCCCAAGCCACCTTTGTCTTTACTTGGTTTCTGTCCTGAAATCAACTCATCAATCTTGTCGGAGCTAGATTTGAAATTGTTTTCACATAGTTTTTCTTTCTCCAATTCTACTTTCAAGTTCACCACCTCTTGTTCAAGTCTAGTGCATTCATTAGACTTGCTCTGCACCATTGTATTCAGACATTCTTCAATTCTCTTCTTTTCTTCCACTAGCACTTTCAATCCAATGATTTCTTGTTTCAATTGCTCACTCACTTCTCTATGTCTTTCTTTGAATTTCTTTAATTGCTCTTTTAATTTGCAATCACATTCACTTGCATCTTTAGAATTTTCTTTCAAACCCCTATTTTCATTTTCAGCTTTATCAAGATATTCAAGTGCAGCCCAGAGTTCTTTGTCATCCATTTGATCAACCTTCAGGATCCTCCTCAAGCAGTTAAAATATTCACCAAGGAACCAAAGCTCTGATACCAATTGTTAAAAGGCAGAAGACAACTAAGAGGGGGGTGAATCAATTGTCCCCAAATTCAAATACAAAACTTCAAACACTTATCAACTTTACAACCACACTATTCTGTTAATAAGTATGAACATGAAATGTAGATAACAAAAAGTAAAATCAATACATTGAACACCATATTTTATGTGGAAAACCTAATAAGGGAAAAACCATGGTGAAGATTAACTCACAATATAAAGTGATAGCAAAACCAAATATATAAGGCTCACTACCCATAATAGGACTTACTATCTGGATACAAAAGCTCACTGCTTACACAAGGAGGCTCACTTCCTACAAAAGGATTACAAAACAAAATTGGCTTCATATCCGAAATGAACTGATGAGAGTGCACCTAACAAGTGTTGATACAATTCTAGTGATGCTCAATAGACAAACTTAGCACACTTCATCATTTTCGCACTTCTTTACATTTGCATCTATGTCATTTCTTGCTCTCTTCACATTCTTTCCTTCTACAATCTTCAAAAAATATCCAACATATATACTTGACCTATTCACAAGCATCAATTAGGTTGACCTAATTAGATGCAACCCTTGTTTATCAATAATTTCAACTGTTGGCTTCAAGTATTCACAAAAACTTCCAAAGGAAATTCAAATGCTTAACATGCAACATCATGTCAGCATAGACCTAAGATAGGTCACACGTATATCCTTACCAAAAATTAATTCATCATACCACCAATTATCCATGAGGTCGACCAGAAATAGGCCTAATAGCAAAAAAAAACCAAGAGAATAATGCAGATACACCATACGAGCACTTAAATATGAGAGATTATGAATATACATGCTTTCAATATCCATAAGCTAATTCCCAAAACAAAAAGAAACAACAATCAACCATGGAGGTTTGTGGACCAAGATACTAGAGGATGCAAACTGTATACTAGTTTAGATACCAGACCAAAATACTGGATCAAACATTAACTTAGTCTTGCAGTTGCAACTCATATAACATGGTGACATCAATGACAACACAAAAACTATATAGTAGGCCATTCTTTTTCAGTCTTCCAACACCATTAAGTCATCCTATATAATGTACCCTTTTAAGCCATCTCCAATTTATAGAACTAATTTTTTTTCATGAAACATAATTTGAGTCAAGGCTCTTGTATCTCCCCTTAAGACATCCTCTTAGGATCCTTTAAGTCCCCTTAATTCATCAACTTAGCTACCCTAAATGCACCCTCTTTCACCCCCTTAAGTCATTCTCTTAAATCCCCTTATGCCATCCTCTTAGGACCCCTTAAGTCATCCTCTTAGCTACCCTAAATACATCCTCTTGCATCCCCTTAATTCATTCTCTTAACTCCCCTTAATCCATCCTCTTAGAACCCCTTAATCCAACATCTTAGCTACCATAAATCCATCCTCTTGCATCCCCTTAAGTAATTCTCTAAACTCCCCTTAAGCCATCCTCTTAGGACCCCTTAAGTCATCCTCTTAGCTAACCTAAATCCATCCTCTTGCATCCCCTTAAATCATTTTCGTAACTCCCCTTAAGCCATCCTCTTACCCCATCTTAATTCATCTTATAATTATAGCTAAATTTCTCACATGACATTGAGACAAGGCTCATGTGTATCTCCCCTTAATCCATCTTCTTATGTTATTCTTAAGTCATTTCCTAATTATAGTTAATCATTTTTGTTTTAGGTCTCCCACAACTAAATGCATTACAAAAAATGAGAGGATGCAGATGTTACAATGAAATTTGAATAAATATAGGTAAGTATATAGTTCTATACATTTAATTGATAGCCAAAATATAAGGCTAATTAATTAATTTTCATTTTATAAAAAGTTTAGAATTGATTGTATATCCCCTTAAGTGATATCCTCTTAGGTTTCCTTAAGTAATCCTAGATTACATACCCTTAATCTATCCTTTTGCATCCCCTTAAGTGATTTTCTCGTTATAGTTAATCATTTTAGTTTCAGGTCTCCCACAACTAGATGGCATTGGTGACCACTACTTGTGCATTCAACAAATCATGACAAAATATTATTAGATAATTTTCCCTATGGTAGGAATCACTTGAATTGTAAGGAATTTCTAAGGTCCAATTTTCAAACTTTTATTAAATTGTTCTTTCCTCACATGACTTGGAATTATGACTCGTAAAATGTATAGCTAATTTGTACTTAAATTCATTAGTTTTGCATTTCCCCTCCTTGTAGATCCACCATGATTGTCACTACAATTTTAATCATAAATGCATTACAAAAAAGAGAGGATGCATATGATACAATGGAATTTGAATAAATATAAGTAACTATATAGTTCTATATATTTAATTTTGCAACATTGTAAATTGTCACCCATGATAATTTCACACTATGTTTTGCTCCCCCTAAGTGCATGGACCTAATTAAACACCTAATTTCCTAAATTATGCATTTCTTGGCCCATTTTAACATTTATCGACAAATTGCATGTAGAAAACCAAAGCCTACATTTAATATTTTACCCTTGACACCTTAGATCCCACAAAATAGGGTTGGGACCTAGTCACCTAGGGTGACTTAGTCTCCCTATTTTTCCTCCAAAATTGAATATGTCAGAGCAAAATTTTATTATTTAAATTTCAAATGTCTGATTTCGGCTATCAAAATTTAATTTTTGGGAAATTATAATAATTACATATAAATACCTAGTTATTGCATCATTTGAAAGGCATCTAGAAATTATTGGCAAATTTTGTGATCAAGGCAATTATCAAGAATTCAAGAGTAGTCACAGGAAAATTTATTGCAACAATTCAATATCAAAGCATCGTGTTGAAGTGTATGTGAGTTTGTTCATGTTTATGTTATCATATTGTTTGTGAGATCTGACCCTTGTAGGTCTTCAAGAAGATAAAGCCAACAATAATCAAGCGTTGAGGAGATTTGTATGACTTTAGTCCTTCAAGGAAGCCATTTTTGGATGGTGAGTTGCATTTCATTGTTGATTCATCATTCATTTATCACATCTATCCCTCGAAAGGATAAGCTCTCTTTCATTTACATTTCTATTGTGGAGGTGGAAACACCAACATGGGGTTTGACTGAGGTAAGCCCCTATATGGAATAACCCTTCCTCTCTCTTTGAATGTGTAGGTTTTAAATATATAGAATATTGGGAGAATTTTGAAGATTAATTATTCATTATTACATTCAAACCATACACCTTGACAACATACAAAAACTCAAACATCTTAGCACCTAACAAAGATCTAACAGTGCGACAAATGGGGAAAGAAAGCTTTGATTTGAAATTTAGTCGAAAGTACATTGTTGCCTTGGGTGACTTAGTCCCTCCATTTTTAGCTCCAAATTTATTTCACATGTGCACAAAACTCTGCTTAGTCAATTTTTGAAGTTTGAATTTGTCTGTGACTTTCTAGCTTTACTGTTTCTGCATTAGAATAGTTATTTGCATCATTAGCCTAGGAATTTCATTGCATTTCATTCCTAGTTTGGTCAAGGGAAAGCTGACTCACCTTTCAGGTTGTAAGTCAGTCTTATATTTTTTCCAAATCCATCAAACCCCCGCTACCTCAATCCTCTAAATGAAATTTTGTGGAAAATCCAACCATTGAAATCCTAGGTTGAGTATCCCTAGGGCTTCACACTTTTTATTCATTTCATTTTGGTGAACCCAACATGTTAACATCATAAACCTTCTAAAATTTGAATCAATTCATCCTAGATCTAGGTTTAGCAGTGCATTATTTTTCATTATTCATTTAGGTATTCTTTTTGCATCATAAAAGGGCATAAAAATTTAAAAATCTTGTATATCATATTGCATTATAGGTTGTAATAAGGTTGATTTCAGTCATCATAGGTCAGATCTACATTCCAATTGCATTTACAAGCCGACATTAGGTCATTTAAATCCAAAATTATTCATTGCATTCATTTAGGCATCTCGCATATAGCTCAAAAAGTGAAAAATTGCGTTGTTTTTGTTTCAAAAAGGCATCAACAAGATCATTTTCAAAATTTTGGCATATTAGAATCAAAGAATTATTCCATCTTACATTTGAAAATAGCATTTACAATTGTCTTTTATTGCTTGAAATTTTTGCAAATTGTTGCATACTTGCATTTTGAATTACATAATCATAAACTGGGAAAATTCTAGAAAAAAAAGATCTGGCCCCAGTTTCTGAATATCAATCTTGTAACTGTTTGTTTTGCTAAAACATTGCTAGCTTGATCAATAGGGTATGACATAATGTTCTCATTGTAAAAATATTGTGTTATCATAATTCATGTTCTATTGTTAGATCTTATTAAGGATTTCAAATAATTTTTGTTATAAGAATGTGAAAATGAGTTTATTTCTCCTCTTTTATTGTTTCACATTGATCCCTCTCCCACCATCTCTCCTATTTTTGAGGTTAGTTGTGCACAAGAGAATTCAATCATTTACAATAATGAAAATCATGTTTTTTCTTCTCTCGATACCTCACCTACTTTTGAAGAAGGTATCTTGGTGTTAGAGGATCCAATTATTGAGTATCATGAGAATCTTGTTTGTTTCTCTTCCAATACCTTTTCTACTTGGAAGATATTGTGGGCCAAGAGGATGAAATCATTGATATCTCTCTTAAAATATAGTAAGATGGATTTCATAGATGAATATTATAAGGTGACATTAGATCCCGCATTGGTAGAAGATCATCAACAAGTAGTTAACTCTATATTGGACCTCCTAAATCACCTCTCATCATAGGACCTCCTAAACCTCATGGCCATATCCTAAACCTTACAAAACAACTCACTAGAAATCATGTGTTGTAGATGTAACCAAGTTATCACTATTGAATGAACAAGAAAACTAAGAGGGGGGGTGAATCAATTATATCAAATTAAAAAATTAAAACCCTCAATAGTAATCAGTTCCACGTGCATTTAGTAAATCCTAAATTTGTTATAGTGTTTAAACATTAAAAGTAGATAAAAAAACTGAAACAATCAACACCATAGACAATAGAACACTAGATTTATGTGGAAAAACCCTAAGAGGGAAAAACCAAGGTGAGGATTAACTCACAACATAAGTAATTGCAAAAAATTGGTACAAGGAGGCTCACTACTAGAATAAGACACACTATCCAGAAAGGTTCACAGCCCAGGCTCACAACCAAAATAGAAAGAAGAAAAGAAGATAGAATGTTACACATAGAACATGATCTCAATGCAATAGAGATTCCAACATAATAGCTTCAATAACACTTATAGTCTTCAGAAGATCAAGACACCTCAGCTCACTACATTCAACAATCTTGCATTATAGCTCGCACTACATTTTACAATTATACACTTAATTTTGCATCACACTACTTGAATCTATTCCACTTACTTCATCTTGCATCAATTCACCTTGCATTTATACCATCCTCAACTTGAAAAACATCTTCAAGTTGACTAATCTCATCTTACAATTTACTATAAATTCAAGATAGGTCATCACTAAACATTCCCGCAATGGATAGGAACAAAAGTGGACCAATACAAAAATTAATTGGGACCCACAATAACTCTCACATGCCATGCTATGCCTTCATTAATGCTCAAAAATCTTCGAATGTAGTGTAAACACTACGTCAACAGTTACCATGCAAACACCATTAAAATTTGAATTGTGTGCTTCCTCAAACACAAAGATGACTTGTGAACCACAAACCATGCTTCATCATGATCTAGAATATTCCTCTATCACCCTGAATTTCATCAAACTCCTTTGTAACAATTTGCACCTTCAGAATGCACACAAATTTTACATTCAGACAACATTGCAATACTAAAATACAACTTCTGGAGTGCACCAAACCATGAATCCTCTTGACACAGGCAAGAAATCAAAACCATAAAAATATCTTTAGAATTGCAAGACTTGAAGAGAAACTGTGGGGAAATGCGAAGCAAAAACATTTCTTCCAAACACATCTGTAACCAATACTGTAAAACCAGTTCACACACTAGTGAACATAACTTCCATTGTACATCAATCCAGAATCCCAAATTCTAGGAATAGAAACTTTGAACACCTCTAACCAACATATCCAAACTAGACAAGCAAATCTTAAACGTAGAAGAAATGTGAAGCAAAACAAGATCACCTTTGCAAGCCAAAATACTTCTGCAACATCTCATTTTCCTTATTTTATCAATTTTCTCAATATCCTGGTGTATACACCTAAAATCGGTTGAGACAATTAATTAATTAAATACTAGCTATTTAATTAATAAACTCCCTTTATTTCAACTACTTATAAATAAATTCTCAATTTATTTATATAGTTCACACTTTTCTAAATTCTTGATTGTAAACCACATTCTTCTAAATTTAATTAAATAAACAAATGTCTATGTAGTTTGTTTTTATTTAATTAAATATCTTCTCACTAAGTTTGAATAATTTCAAATTCAAATTTAGTCACATGCCTACAACACTTTTTGGCCATGTCATCAAATGTCACATGTAATTAAATATGACTAATATTTAATTACATTATTTTCAACCAATTATCTTCAACAAAATTTTAACACATAGCTTATTCCTCACACACTTTATTCCTTCATCCATTTGGCATGTTGCCCTTGGTCAAGGGAACATCCTTCTTGATTCTTCCATCTCCACCATTCATCCCTCATGTTTGAATCTAGATTGTCGATTGCTGCCACATCACAAGATGCTTTGAAAATCCTATAAATACAACCCTTTTCTACATCATTTACAATCACATCTTTTAGCAAACTTATTATGTAGGAATAGCTTTGGAACATTGGAGCATTTAGAATTTGATTATTTAGCATTTAGCAAGTTGCATTGTTTTATCATTCTAACTTAAAATCATGTCTTAATTTGTAATTACATTTTAGTTTATCATATCAATAGTTAATATTTGAGCATATGCATAATCATTTTATCTTTTTATGCAACATCATTATCCATTTGTCAATATCACCATTATCATATTATCATGGCTTTTATCACATAGTTTCATGTAGGAACTTAGATTTCTTGCATTTTGAACATCTTGTTTCTCAAGTTGTCATTCTAATAATCATAGTGCACATATAAAATCTAAGAGCCAAATGATTTAATGAATCCTTGAGAATAGAGAACAGTGAAACATTTTTAGAGATTTGTTTGCTACAAATAGATTAGTTCTTTGATTCAAATATTTAATATAATACGTATCATTGATGTTTGTGTGGCTTTATTATTGATTTGCTAACTCTCCCACATTTCACACTTACATAAATTAGTGCCCACTATGGGGCACAACCCCATTTTTAACAAATTTCTAGAAAAGTTCTTGTGAAAAGGTTGGACATGAAATTTTAGTGCGACTGTGAATTCTTTCAGCACATACGACAAATATTTCAGTGCATTCGATTTCTATTATGGCCCATTCGACAACTATTTCAATGCATTCGACTTCTGTTATGGTGCATATGACGTTTCTTTCGGTGCATTGAGAAACTATTTTAGCGCATATAGGGAGTCTTTCAATGCTTTTAGTCAATAATTTAGCACACCCATGAGTTCTTTTAGTGCATTCATTAGTTCTTGTAGCGCATACATGTGTTATTTTAGTGCACAGAGTAGTTGTTTTAGCACATTGGAATGATCTTTTAGCGCATTGGATGACTGTTTTAGTGCATCTGTTTAAATTTGCAAAATTTTAAAATCCCGAGAACTAATTGTTGTTTTTTGCTTGCAGGTGGGTGATCAAAGGCAAAATTATGCAACTACTAATGATTTACGTAGGGATTGGAATTATTTGAATGCTTTCTTTTGATTAAGATAGGCATCTAGCTTAATCAAAAGGTTAAAGAACACCATGTTTTATGTGCCTTATGAATGGTAGGCATATGCTCTCCGCTTAACTGGGTGACCAAAAAGC
The DNA here is from genome assembly GCA_007258455.2 of Sequoia sempervirens. Taxonomy (NCBI): domain Eukaryota; kingdom Viridiplantae; phylum Streptophyta; class Pinopsida; order Cupressales; family Cupressaceae; genus Sequoia; species Sequoia sempervirens. The sequence goes on along the minus strand of VDFB02100646.1, from coordinate 852 downwards.
CATACCCATTCATTTTTATTTTGTTTTATCCATAGAGGGCATGCCTTGTGGAAAAAAGTAATCACGTAAGGGAAGGACCCAACCGGTAACACGCTAAAGCCAAGCGACTTCCAATCGGGATATAAATGTGAGTACTTGAGGAAAGTTCAAGTATCATGAGGATTATTCTGACAAGAAGGGCAACAATGGTCTCTTGCCGTATGGATGATCCCCCATGAATGAAATGCCTATACTAGAACCCTTTGTTATAGCAAGCCAAAATCCTTATTCTATTTACTAGTGTAGAAGGTCTAACCTTTGAATCCATCCCACATTTTTGTGGCTTTTAGTAGAGATGAGAAGTATTCCATGGGAGATTCATAGGTACTAAATCTTGGCTGACCCGAGAAGCGAGTGCACTATAAGGGGGAGCCTGTGTGGTCAAGCTTCTAATCATCCGCTAAAAGTAGGCACAACTGGACTAAAATCCAAGTGGGAATCTAGTAAATATTGTCCTACATAGCCTTAAGTTGTACATGTTTGATGTGTTTTACCAATGTGTTTTTTTTTAAAATTCAAAAAAAACATCACACACTAGAAGTGAAAACCTTGATTCAGAAAATATCCTTTGAAACAACCAATTCTCTGATTGGAAAATCAAAAAAATCAAACAAACTTGGAAGAAACTATGACATTTTCCCAATTCAACGCATCCACTGCTTATTCTGGCGCATTTACACCCTTCTCTAGCGCATCCATATGCTATTATAGTGCATACACTATATCTACTAGCACATCTTGTTAGTTTTATAGGGCATCTGTGTAGTCTTTCAGTGCATGAATTTACTATTTTAGTGCATTTGAGTAGTCTTA
>VDFB02100645.1:0-22407 GCA_007258455.2 Sequoia sempervirens | reverse complement strand
CCACCAAGCCATAATGTGAGCGCATTATAACGTGAGCGTGTTATAATGCGCTTGCATTATGACTTTTGAAAACTTTTATTTGAAAGTGGCCACAAATTGGCTACCCATCTCCATGCACCCACCCTAGCCTCCTCTAAGACATTTAAGAGAAAAATATACAAGGCACAATTATATGGTTCCCTATACATTTTTTTCCATCCTTTTCTAATCTTCATTTGAAACATTTATAGACTTAGATATTTGATGGCTTAGATTTTTGTGTCATAGCTATCCATTGATCACTCTCCTCCAAGAGATTCTCCATTTTCGGCTTCCATAGATCCTACTTGAAGAAATTAAAATTCTCAATCTTTGATCATGATGTTATTTCCATAACTTATCTAAGAACACTTGGATTTGTAAAATTATAAAATAAATACTATCATTGCAACCATAAAAAATATAACATTATAAGAAAGACATACCATTATAAATCAAGTTGTGGCTTTAATATCAAATGTTGAAATGTGAAGTAAATAAAATAATAAGAATATTATAATGTAGTATTTTAAATCTAATAAAGCATGTAATTAAGCTAATAACATCTAACAATGATTAATGTGATGAGGTGGAGGCTGTGTTTATTAGCATAAAATATGTTGTGGATAGGGGTTACTCCAAAATATGGGCTGAAGGTGATTCTTTAAATATCATCAACTATCTATGTGGCACCCATAAGCCTAGTTGGAATGTGGATCAGTTAATAAAAGATACTATAATCATGTTAAGTTCTTGTGAAGAGACTTGTGTCTCTCACATTTTCCAAGAAGGAAATTCACTAGTTGATTTTTTTGCTAATGAGGTTGTCAGGTTAAATGAGTATCGTGTGTGGGAGGAGGGCCCTCTCCTTCCTGAGAAAGCTAGGATCTTAATGAGAAATGATGTCATTGGCTAAGTTGATGTAGTGGCATCATTTAATCTTTAGTACCAATTCCCAACTCACACGCTTTGTGGGTTTTGTTTGACTTGCTGGCTATTAGTTGAGCGATTATTGTAAGGGTTTTCTTCTTCTGGTGTTTGAGGAGATGGGTGGTGATAGAAGTAGAATCGAGCTGCACTCTTGTGCAGGCCTGAGGAAGAAGAGGAAGTTATGGAAGATTCTTTTCCATGAGAATTTTATGCCATTTTTAGAAAGATTGCATGGGTATGACCCAAATGCCTCGGTGGAATTTATTTCCTGCTGGTATAACCGCAAGCTCCAGATAAAGGGTCTGGTAGTGGATGTAAATGAGGAGTTGATTACTATTATGACTGGGATGTCGATGGTTGGTCGAAGTTCTATAAGGACAAGAAGAGCAATGAGGAAGAGATGGCCCAATTCTTCAAAGACGATGAACAAAAAAAGTTGGTTAAGATGGAAAGTTGGGGCTATGAGCACAAGTCCCTCAAGAAGATATGGGAAAATGTTGCGGAGGTGATAATACACTATGTGAATTTGGAAGGCAGGTTCATTGCAATCCTTGGTCACCATTTCACTCTTTTAAACCATTTCAGGCATGGGTTGTTTATCTCCTTTCCATTTTTTCTATTATCTTCCATGGAGGTTTCCGTTTATGCTCATTTAAAAAATAGGAGGGCTCTAGTCCTCCATGAGGGTCTCATTCTTTTAATCATGGAGCATGTTAAAGCTCTGCTTCCTGTCCCTGCTATTAAGGGCAAGGAGAAGATTTTGAGCAAAGCTTCTAGCTTGTCTGGCTCAGATACCAGTATTGTTGATGAAGAGGAGTGGAATGAAGAGGATGAAGAAGGTTCCTTGTCCCGTGTGACTACCTCCTCGAAAAAGAGGAAGAAGGATAGCCTTAAAAGAAATTGAGTAGCTAAGCACCTTGTTCTTTCTGACAGTGAGGATATGGAGGTGGGCTTGGGTGAGTCCTCTCCCAATAATGTGGATTTGGTTGTTGGCTAGGGAGAATCTGAAGGTGGAGATAATGAGGAGGGTTTGCAGAAGAATGTGCTAACTATCAGAGGCCAAGGATAAGCCGAGGAAGACATCCAAACACATTGCCAAATTGAAGAACCAAGCCTCGAAAGATTTAGCAAAGGATACCAAAGTGATCTGTGAGGAGAAGGTTTCTGGTGAAAATGTGGTGGAAATTGATGGTTCCTCGGTTCATAGCGCACCCAATGTGGAGCTGGAGGACGAGAATAAGTGTCAAGATGAGGAGGATGCTGAGAAGAAGAGTGTTAAGTCAAAGCCTCTAAAGGTAAATCCCCTTTATGAGGACTTTTCCTATCTCAATGATGATTCTACCTCAATGTTTGAGTTGTTGGACATGGCTAGGTTTGGGGCCATTGAAACTTTTAAGTTAGCTAAGTGGACTCTTCAGGAATCTAACAAGATTAACATTAAAATAAGGGGTTTTAAGGAGAAATTGAAGAATATTTTGAAAGGCTCGGTGTCGAATATTCTAATCAACAAAATTATGGACCTTGAGAGTTCCTTCCATGACTTCAAATCTTTGTGTGAAGAACGATTGGCTGGTTTAGAAGCTAATATATTGTGTACTAATGTAGACATAAAGAAGCTTCTCCATGTGTGTCACATTTCTATGAAGAACAATGCAAACTCTTTGGAAGTCTTGTTCTGTAAAATTAGTGAGCTCAGGGAGGATCAATTGTATTTTTCTAAATTAATGGAGAAATATCATTTAGCGAAAGGTAAATGAAAAAAAGGTGCGAAAGATGATGGTAGAAGCCCTGCTGTTACAGGGTCTGTTGAATGGAAAAATTCCTTCGAAGCTGAGAAGAAAGAGCTATTGTACATGATTGAAATGTATATAGGCTAGGAGCTTGAGGTGGCCAACACCTTAAGTAATATGAAATAGTGTTCTGCTCTCTTTTTTGACTGCTATCTATTTCTTGCTGGGTCTCGATTTATTTCCTATTGTTTTATCATTTTGTTGCTGATAGTTTGCTGATTTATCTCTCATGCAACACTCTCTTTGTTTTGTTATTTTGGGTTCTGGTCTACTACTGGTGTTTTAGTGTAGTATCTTTTAAGTAGCATTTTGTATCTTAAGTTGTAAAGGGTTTCAAGTCCCTTCAAAACCTATTTTTCCCATATAATAAAAACATTTAACAACAATTGAGAACTAAGCATATACCAATAAAATAATAAAAATATACACATAAAATTAAACATATACAAAAAAACCTTGCAAGAAAAAATCCACCACTAAGAAACCCAAACTTGTAATAATCCTTAAAGAAAGAAATAAGTCAACACAATTTACTTATCCCTCTAGATTGATATTAATCAAACAACATAACTATACCTATAAAAAACTATAAAAATCCACTATCCCATGCTTCCAATGTAGGAAATATAGGAAAATAGAAGTTATAAATAGTTTTCTAAAACTGAGACCTAAAACCATGAGCCATAATAAAAGTTCAATGCCCCTATAGTTATGATTAAGCTTCTAGGTATGTGACTCATCTTATACTTCTTACAAATCTTACATTCTTCTTGCATATCATAGATGTCAGATATATTTTTATGATTAATAATTTGATCAATATCCCAATCCTAACACTCCATGGGGGCATTGATTACCTTGACATTGCACCAAATATGGAAGATATTCTTACGACTCCCACTTTTCAGCATTTTTATGTAACCTCTCCATTTAACATCTTCTTACACAATAATCAAGGCATATTGTAGTATAAATAAATAATAAATAAAAATTCCCCCCAACATGGGTGTCCATCTTTTCCCATTCTGGTATGATATATCTAAAGATTACACATTATTTATGGTCTACGTAATTAAATATAATTTTCAAAAATTAGAATTTTTAGGTGTATAATAAACCTAATACTAAAAAACTTGGGATTCTCTATGTGTTAATTATGTGGTTTTAGGTTGATCCTAGGTAGCAAGGATGGTATTTTTTTTTTTTAGACTGTAGGAATTGGTCGGGTATCCTTCCCCCTATAAATTGTAGTGCACTTGGTAAACTTTTTTTCACGTGATCGGTGGTGCTGGCGCAACACGCCCTCTGGTACCATGGGTTTGGGGAGATAGACTGCTTGTGACTTCTTTCTGCAACTTGCTTGATGCTTTTAGTCAATCAAGCTAGGCCCCCACACTTCATTATAAGAGTTTGAATTTGTGAGGCAAAATCCTAATTTTTCTTCAATGGAGACTTCTATGGTCGAATTTATTATGAATCTAGCTCACTAATAATTTTTTTGTATTAAGTATAGAAGATCAAAACCATTACAACATCTGTCAAGTAGCATTCGGCTACTTACAACAAAGTCATAAAAATTTACAGCAAAGGTCCAGAATATTTGCATACAACAGATAGTCTGCTAAGGAAACTTGTAGTCTAAACAAAATAACAGCTTACGAAGTAGCTAATCAGCAACCAAAGTATTACCAAGAGTATTGACTGACAATGGCATCATGTACTGTGTTGTTGCTCCAACAAGGAACATGGTAACTGCTACCTATTAAGGCGACCACTGTCACCATCAGCCCCTTCAAAATCTACAACATTGAATGCCTGACAAAGCATGTTCATAGCTCCCTTGAAATCCTCGGCCTTTCTTTGGCTGCAATTATGAGCGTGGGCACATTTATTCCCTCTTTGCAAACTTCCCTCGAGCCTCCCCTGATTAGATCTAGAAACTTCACCATGTAGACTTCTAGTTGTAAATGAACCTACGAAACAATAGAAGGAGTGTGAGTCACTTTGCAGACCCAGTGAGTACCCTTCTACACCCCTTGAATTTTTCTGCATTTCTTGCCTTCCAAACATACCATAAAATTTTAGTACTTAAACACATCCAAAACTTAAGAAGATCTTTCTTGAGATTTCTATTGTTAAATAAAACATTCTACCATTTTACATTGTCATTATTGTCCTAGATCATTAACTCATTACAAAACATTTTCCAAATTTCTTTTGCATATAAACAATCAAACAAAATATGCTTTATAGTTTCCAGAGTCTTGCACAGAGAAAAAATGTCAATATCCATCTTATTAGACTTATAAGCAAGCCTATGAAGAAGAATGAGCCATCTAAAATGGGCCTTCTTAGGCTCACCAATGTTATGCCAGATACAATCAAAATTATTCACCCACATTTTGCTAGGGAGATCAATTCCCCAACTCAAGTTAGCATGAGAATAAACATCAATTGAAATAGTAAGCTCTTTGTAAATTGTTTTGGCTTTGAGCTCAACAAGCTTAGAACCATCCTTCCAATGAAATTCACAATCCAGAGAGCTTGGATCAGTGGGGTTAGTAGGGAAATTCATTCCTTTGAAAGCATCTTTCACAGTATTAAAGGTTCTTATGCTAGAGGGGGTAGAAGGAAATCATTGGCGAGGGATTCCCAACTTTTGATTTGGCCCTTGTTCAAGATGTCGTTGAAGGTTCGGATGCCTACAAGATTCCACCTTTTGGTGGATTAGCCTTGCAACAAGGCAAAAGGCTTGTTATTGTGACAAAGATTCCACCAGATGGAGCTACTAGAATGGCAACTGCGACCATTAATCAAGGGAATATTGCTAGCATTGCAAAGGGAATTAGATTTAACAATTTCCCAAGCCTTCCATAGGCTTTTAAACACTATGGAGCTGGCTAGAGTCATAGGGTACTGACCCAAAAGAATGTCACATATTGGAAGACCTTTCCATGTCTTTGCTTGCTTGGGAGTGGCAAGTAGAATGTTGTTCCTTATCAACACCTTCCAAGACTCGTTACCATCAAAAGCTCTGGAAATCCACTTGGCTACCAAGGCAATACCTTGCAGCCTTAAGTCCTTTAGACCAAGCCCGCCTCGAATTTTCTCCACATAGCACCAGCTCCAATTAACAACATGCTTTTTCCTCTTACCCTTACCATCTAACTAGAGAAAGCTTCTTATCCTTTTTTGGATCTCATTCACCTGGTAGCTATTGAACAGCCAGACTGAGGCAAAATAAATGTTGTACGAAGACAAAATCTTCTGACAAACTTGCATTCTACCCAACGAAAGGTAGTGTCTGTCCCATTTCACGATCTTGCTTTCAATTTTACTTTCTTATCCATACCACATCTCCTTGAGGTTGGGATTGACTAAAGGAGGGATCCTGTATCTTATAATTTTCTTTGGGTCCCCATTGAAATCATATTTTCCAACCAAATTTTGGGATCCTCCCACAAGTGAGACTTTGCAACAAAAAATTTAGCACGGAGGGCTGACAAAAAGGTCAAGATTTCCCATTAGAGTCTCCATGTTCCTTTCTTCAGCTCAGGAAAATTGCAGTATCATCTACAAATTGGATATTAAGTAGCTCATTTTGATCGGCATTTGATACCTTTACTTTGGAGAGGAGACTGGTCTCTTAGAAGGTAATGGAGAGCATGAAGTAATGGGAAAAAAGTTTGGGCCAAGGACACCCTTGTCCTCCTTTAAATTTAATAAGGATTGATAGTATTTAGAAATACATTGGAGAGATTTTTGAATTATGAGGGTTCATATTCTCCTTAGACAATCCCTTGAATGAACGACTTTAAAACCTTAACAAATATTGGTAAATAATAAGTACTCATGCAAGTGATCTAAATGTGGATTTTGATGCAAGCATTATTCCTTTTAGTCCAACAAGTCAAACTATTCCTATTGAATGATCCTTGAATTTTCTAAGATTTTGAATGATGATTAGATGATAAATTAATGCTTAAATGAATACCTTTAAATATAAAGGCATAAAAAAATATTACACAAATTTGTACTAAGTTGGCTCTTAACAATTGTGTAAAGGGTGAGATTTGGTCTTTTGAATTTAAAAATTGAATATTGGGTTAGATACATGTTGTGTGGGATCAATCTGATGACTCCAAAAATGATTTAGGATAAGAGAATATAGATTTTGAGGCATGGATTAGACATGTGAGGATTAGGGCTAATAATGATGTTAATGTGTGGGGTTTGATGTGAATAAGGCATAGATAAGGTCAAATTTATTAGAATGTGAAAGTGGGAGTAAATGAAGGATGGACAAAGATTAAGGATGCAACAAAACTTAGCACAAGAATGTGCCACACATTACTATGTAGTTGTATTAAGACATCCTCTCAAAATGGGCCCAAAACTAAATGAGAATTGGTATGGAAATATAAATTTCACAATCATAATCTCTAAATTTAATTAAATGTTTCAAACTAAATGCATTTAAAATATGTTATAATTCATCATTAAACCATTCTTCTAATTTGTTTTTCACAAGCTCATAGCTCCTTAAACATCAATTATCAGAATGCAAGTGACCCTCTTATCAACATAATGGTTGATTGGGTGTGAATGAGTGTGTTTGCTTACTTTCTCTCCCCTCTCCTTTCCTCTTTCTATGCTAAACAATAGAAAATTTCTCCTTCTTATAGAGCTCAAAAGAATGTCTTTCCTTTCAAGTTGAATATCTAAGAATTATGTGACTAGGAATTATTTTTACGACTAAAAAATTCTCATATTTACATTAAAAATTAATTCCACATTAGTTGGAAGGTTTAGTTCCTAAAAAACATATAGTTGAATATGCCATGATCTTGTATGCACTAAAATATAGCATATATGCTAGTTTATATTAATTAAATAAAACACCAACTCACTATTACATATGCGGCAATAGTTGATCTAATGGTAGTGCATTACCTAAATTCCCTTGTTCTCAAGGAAGTAGCAAGTAAATATTTGGTGACAAAGGATCTCTTGGAATAGGTCAAGGAGCTTTGGGGATGTGGATAAAGGTAACATGTGGAGTGTTTCATAGAAAAAAACATTGAGTGCTCAGTAGAAAAGTGTTTGCTTTTTGAATGTTTATTCTTTGCAATGCTTCAAATTGAGTGTTTTCTTGCTAAATATCTTCAAGAAAAACAATTTATTCAAGAGTGATGGCTATGGGAATAACTATACACACTCCCAACTCTTGTATGATTTCTTTGAGCAAGTCTAGGCTCAACCCAAGATGCATGTGTGATGAGATTGAACATGGCCCTTGATTTCAAGGTAGATGAATTGAATTATTTTGAATGTTGTTTAGGTCTACATGGTTTTTCTTGTTTGCATTTTCCTTTTTAGTGATTTGTTTGAATTATTGTATATTTAATTATTTTCAAATACATAAGAAATAAACTTAAATTAATCAATGAGTATAATTATATATTTTAATTTTTAAAATAAATTAAACCATAATTAGTAATAATTAATTAACTAATTAACCAAGTTGAAATATTACTCCTCTTGAACTTGATATATAATTAAATAACTGATCACTAATTAATCATGCAAAACTAATTAATCAAAAAATAAAGTAAATAACATCATTTGTATTTTTTTTATTTTAAAAGAAAAGAAAATAAAAGCAACTAATTAATTCCTAACAACTAAAATAATTATTAAATAATCAACAAGGTAGTAAGATTTTTTCAACTAATTTAATAACGTCAAATAATTAAATAAGTCTAATTATGATCAAATAAATTAAAATTTACAAGAAAAATAACTTTTCTAAAACTACACATAGAAGAAATAAGAAGCAACAAATAAATAATTTTCTTCTATAATTTCTGGAAAACACACATAGAAGATGTAAGATGCACCAAACAAATAATTTTCTTCTTTTAATAGCAAAGACCAAAATCTTTTAATATGTTGAAAATAATGAATTTGCTTCTTTTTTGTTTTTCCTCTTAACTTTGTTTGTGTTTCTTGGAGTGAAGGGTTTGTTTGCATCTACTAAAGGGCTTCCTAGTGCTTCTTTTGAATCACTTCAAACAAATCAAAGAATTCTAAATAAATCATTTAAAAAATCCTTCATGACAAATTATGCGTTGTTTGATTAAAGTTCTATTGATTCTTTGACTTATGTCAAACAATAAAAGAATTTAAAGAAGTGATTTCAAGGAATATTTGAAAGCATGGACTTAATTAAAATTAAATATTTTCAACAATGAATATAATACTTTGAAGCAAAACTTTTAACTTAGAAACTTTCCCAATACCAAACTATGTTTAGAAGCATAGATCTAGACAAGTTAAGTTTTTACCTAGACAAACAAAATTAAATCTAAATAGCTCTAAGCAAATCAAATCTACTTCAATCTTATCTTAAGAACCTCTTTCACACTCACACACACAATATTTTCAAATTTAATAAATAAATTAGTCTAATTAACACCAAATCTACTTTAATCTATGGAAACAAACTTAAAATTAGAAGCATCTCAAATGAAGAGCAAGTTTTGAATTGTGATAATGTGTCCTCAAATTTATTTAGTTTCCCTCCCTCTCTTTTCAATCTTCAAATGTTGAACAACAACGTGCAAGAAATTTAGAAAAGATTTAACAAAGATTGGTCTCAAATTCTAAAAATCACACATGTAGACATAAATAAAGAGTTTGCCACTTTAACAGTAAAATGTTCATCACAACAAATGAGAGTTCATTAGGGTAAACTCTTAGTTCATTGAAAGCAATGGCCTCACCTTTATGAAAATAAAAAAATAATTTTTGCACATAAGAAAAACACAAACATTTGGTAGATGACAAATACAATTATAAACAACATACTAGTTCTAAGAGGTTTGACATAGTCATTTTATCTTGGAAATATTAGTTGAAGTTTGTAGTTTTTATAGTTTATGTCTCACTTTAGCTTGGATATATTAGTAGAAAATCGTATTTTTATATTTCATGTCATGTGGGTTTATGTGATGGATTTTTGGATTATCATTAGATTTTAACACTTATGGATCCTTATGTCAATGAATGATACCACAATAGAAGTGACCCTCCAATAACATAATGATTGATTGATTGTGGATGAGTATGTTTCCTTGGCTCCCCTCTCCTTTGTAGCTAAAAAAAAAAAAAAAAATCCCCTTCCACCAACTTCTATAAAATGACTTTGAATTCCAAAACAATATTTTCTTATATATTTCTAAAAATATATTTTCTTCCAATATAAATATACCTAAGAAATATGAATGCATGACTTAAATTTTTTAAAAAATCCATTCTTAAGAACTTCTAAAAAAAATACTTTTTCCATGTATTTCTCCTCCCCTTTAGAAAAAATCTAAAAAATTCCCTCTAAACCTTCTTAGAAAATCATTTCCCTTCTAAATTAAAAAATTATTATAAAAAATCACAAAACATCATAATTTAACATATAGCTAAAATACCTCCTACAAAACCTCATACAAGTAAATTTAATTAATCACCTTAGAAGTTACGTATCCAATCATATAAATAGTTATTACGTATTAATCTTACGCATACTTTATTAACCCCACGTGCGCCGCTCCATTGGCAGTCTGTCCCCTTGCAGTTCAAAAAGAAAAGAAAAGTTGCGAAAGCTCTGCCCTTATCTTTCGCTATGGTTATGTAAAACAATAATTGACAATTAACCAAGATAAGTAGGAGGTATTTTTCCACAGCGTGTCAAATTAACCAAAGGACAAGAGCAGGAAATGTTGAATGGGCAAATGATTTATCTGTCAAGATAACTGAAGCGCGTTCGAAGCCGGCAAGTTGCCTTCGGGGAAGATCGGTAAAGATAAAAATAAAAAAACATTAAAAAACCCCATTGGTAGGAAGATCGATGGTTTTTTTAAAAATTGATTAGTGCTTAAAATGGTTCAAAACAATTGGGTACCGAGGCATGGTCTTGATAGAGATCTAGAAATCTCTGCTTGTATGATATGAAGAAAGTATCATGTTTCCAATTGGCAGATTGCAGCACCATTGCTATGTCCTGAACAATTTCTGGATTCCTTCCTATTGCAGGCTTCTTCAATATGAAATCATGCCAGATCTGAAGGTGAAATGTTTTCTCTATGGTGTTGTGTTGAAGTATTGTTTTGAACTGCAGCCAAGGAGCATGATGAGGTTGAGGTTCTTGCATTTGTGAAAGGCAAGGAAGGAGTTGCTATACAATGCAGGTCCACATATCGCCTAGTATGAGAAGCATTACCATTTCCACCAGCAATGGCATCCTGGATTTTATGAAGGCGAAAGGAGCAGCTCGTCATTTGTCGTTTAGGAACCTCTTCCATACCATGCTTGTGCTCGCATTTCTGCTGCCTTTTATCTTCATTTTGACGGCCCTCGTTACACTGGAAGGGGTCAACAAGTGTTCCTCCTTCAGTGGTAAGACTGATCAATACCCAATTAGAAAAAAATGCTTGATTTCATTGTACCCATATAAAAATTTCTCTGTATTTGAAGGTTAAGGCTGATACCTAATAAGTGAAAAATGTTTGATTTCATTGCACACAAATAAAATTTCTCTTCGAAGGCTAGGCCGACTGACACCCACTAAGAAAAATACTTTGATTCCGTTTTAACCACGTAGAAACGCTTTCATTTAGCCACTTATGATTTCTCTGCATTCGGAGGCTGAAATCCGGGGATTCAGGCATGACCGAGCCCTTTTCCGATGTTTGTGGATGCGTTTTCATCTTATTTCTTTCTAGCACTTTGTGTGCTTTTACCCTTTATTATGGAAGCACAATAATTTCCCTGATTGAGCTGCCTAGTGTCATACAAGCCCTGGAACTATGGCATATATTGTGGGTGTCAGTGAGATCAGAAAGTGTAAATGCCTTGTTTACTACACTTCGTCAAAATTCCAGAATAGGTAAATATGGATTACTTAAATCGAGTCCACTTTCTTCCAAATATTAATTAAACAAATAGCCGAGACCGGCACTTCTACGGTCAAGAGATTAGCTCCAGACTTCACATGTTCCTCGTTCTAGACTTGGTGAAAATACGTCCAGATCGTGGGTGTGCCAAGTTGTAGGAGACCCTGTAATATAACATTAGATAGGAGATCAGTTATACAGCGTCCATCTCACCAACACCGAACAAATAGCAATATGAACCCAATTGCCCAATTCTCCCCAACTTCAAGATGGGCTAGTTGACATAGCTTTCAGTTTTCAGGCATTGCATCATGTTCAATTTTATCTTAAGATTTGGATTATCTTTTTGCTGCTTTCTTGTTCTTGTTCTTCTTCGATTCTCTCATTGTATTGGAAATGTGTTTAGCATTCCCACTGTCGACCTTTTCAGATATATGCTTCTTTAAGGTCCCATTGGCAATTCTTGGGCACTTGTGCGTTAGTCAGAGTAAAACTAGGACAAATTTTAAGCTACGATTTAGACTTTGAACTGCACGTTAGAAGGATAAACTTTCCTTACTGCTAAATTTGGAGAGTAACGCAGTGGCTTGCCTTTGTTTCTGTGCCAGATTGTCTTAGCAGGAGATTAGGACCAAGCCTTTTGCGGAGGGCAGATCCGTCATCAGTAAGTCTTAAACAGATTGTAGCATCTTCCCAAAATTGAAGTACCTGATAATATGCAGGTTTGCTTTTGTTTAGGTAGAGGCTTTAACTTTTTTGTTGAAGACTGAAGATTTAGGGTGTGATGCATGGTGCAGAGAATGGCACAAGATATATATGAAGTCCTTCTGCAAGCAAGCAATGAAGAACTTCCTGAAGGATTAACAGTTCCCAAATCATTCAATGAACTCATTACCGATATGAAAATGAATCAGTATGATGCCAAGATGTTTGCCTTCAAGACAAAAGCCTTGGTATGTGTTTATGCTTTTTTTCTCCAAATATTGATCTTGCAAATCCTTTAATAATCTTTGATATCAGAAACTTTACATAATTATTTTTTAAAGAAAAGTAGGCTTTGTTGACCATGCCAGAAGTAAGAAGTCAAATAAGATCAGATAAGACTGAATAAAGCTGTATACGGTGTATAATAGAATATTGTCCTTTCCCAAGAAGATCAAAATATTTTTTCTAGTTTTATCAAAGAGCGTTCTGTTCAGACTTGGGAGCTTTTAAAATTATGTTTCTGGTCTCTTATTAATTCTATACTCTTGAGTCCCAATCACTGATTCTTGCTAGGCAAAAAACACAATAAATATTAGAGTTTATCACTCATAAGCATTCTGGCAAAATCTCTTTGCAGTACCACACTAGTTGCAATTTCTCTATTGTCAGGAACAGAAACTGAGCAATTTAAAAAGGAAAAGAAAATACAAGTGAACAAAATTATATGCATACTGAAGACAGGGCACTTAAGTGATCTGAAAATTTGAAACCTTGATGCTAAAACATTTTTGCATAGAGTTTTTATGCAGAAAAGTTATTTTCTCAAACTATATATAATTTTAGTTGACATCCTTAACTCTCTTATCAGTCATGTTTGACTGGGGATTCTATCTTTGCCTTATGTTCCCTTCTGAAATAACCTGTCATGAAAAAATAAAAGAATTGCATCCAGCATTTACGGATGTTAGAAATTGTCTGTAACTATAGCATGTACAAGGTAGTGACCCATAGTCAATGCAACTCAATTACAATAAGTAAGATGATAAAATTTGCTGAAAATATTGATTTTTCTGCAGAACCTTAAAGACAGGGAGCTTAGAAGAGGGGCTGAGAGTGGGAATTGCAGCTAGGCCATGTCATACTGTACCCTCTTAAATATCAAGATGAATCTGGTGATGCCATGATGGTAATTGTTGTGGTGATATTTTTTGTCCATGCACAATTCCTCTTTGGCCTCATTGATCATGTTAGTGTGTTCTTTAAAGCCAGGAAAAAATATTTTCAGGCAGATCAGTGAATGCTGTACTGACAATGAGCCTCTTCTTGTAAACCAAAACTTAGTTGAAGGAGCCATCCGTGGTCCCCATCCTGCATCAAGGCTTACAGAGAACACCACTGGGTCTCTATGAAGGTGATGATCTGTTCCTATTCAGATTTGACGAGATTACAACTGAATATATTTAACAATTGCTAAACAAACATTTATTGGGTAGTGGCATTTTAAAATAAAAGACGAAACTTTGAGAGCTATAAATGAGCATTAGAGAGAGATTAGCTGATCTTATACAGATCATAGAAGCTACTGATGGTAACAGCATTCTCCTATGATGACATAAGCATGCTGCTCACATGATAAAATGATAGATAGTTGGAAACAAAGTGTAACTGTGATGAATTCTATAGGAAGATAATTGAGAGTGTGAATACCTAGTTCTTTGTCATTTAATTTTTTTTTATTCAAAATGTAATGCTTTTGACCGGAGCTATGAACCGGAATACATCCATTCAACAATACCACCCTAATGGGGATTGAACCTTATGGCAAGAACAACAATGCCACCATTAAACATCACACCATGCCAATACTGGCTTTTGTCATTCTTGGTTGAGATGCTTTGAATTATAAAGTGATTCCTCTATCATGTCCATGTGTTAGAGGGGGCAATGTGGTCTCCAAGGGCAGGCACTTGGTGATATGCGTGTACAGGAGTTGACTCTTTAAAAGTAGAAGCAGGATCTAAAGCGATAATTTTACTACTTGGTGATATGCGTGTATAGGAGTTGACTCCTTAAATATAGAAGCTGGATCTGTAGCGATAATTTTACACTTTTAGTGAAAATTGGCCTGTAATATACCCTCACAAGACCACTTTCGGGATTTATGGAAGAATATTGCTTGCAATTTGAAGTAAATCTTCTATTGGATTTTAAAGTTTTGTAGGTATCTCACTATAGTTTATCAGATATTTTAGGAATTCTTATTGGAGACGATGAGCTTGCAAGCAAAAGTATAATGTATGTCACATGGTACATTTCATAAGAGATTTGCTAGGAATCTGATTTTCCTTCTGTGTCTTTGTTTCTAGAGGTTGCCTTAGCGTGAATTCCACTGTCAACCTTTTGTCAGATACGTGATGCTTTCTTTATTTGAATTTCTGATTTTTGATTACCCTTTGTCAAATATTGACATGATAGCATATTTGTGAGTTCTAAGTTTTTAACATGTACCCTTAAATTTATTGGCATAATCATAATTATCACGATTAAAGAGTTTGGCAGGTATATGGGGTGGAGAGGTTTCCAAGTTGCCATGTTTCCATATATGGAAATTAAAAGGGTCAAGAAAAACAATTTGTACACATATAGTAAAAAAAGTTATAATAATCCAGACTCTAAATATTGTACTTATGAAGTTATGGGTGATAAATATTTTGCAAACTTACAAAGACCCTTTGTCAATTTAAGAGTCTTAATTGTAAACTCCAAGCAAATAACCTTTATGCAACTAAATAGCTGCAGTTAAGCGTTCTGCAAACTCCTTTTTACAACCTCTGCCCTTCCCTCTACTTCCCAGCATTCACTTTCTATGTGTATATAGTATAAACTTTAAAGGCCATTCATTTTAAGTTTAGTTCAAATTAGGGAAAAGCATACGTTTATTCAAAACATTTAAGTGAATTCAAATATTTTACATTTACTTAATGGTGTATAATTGTCTCAGAAGCCTGTTGGAAGCTGGTTTGACTGTCGCATACATAATAAGTGTTGTCAGAAAACTAGTTTTATGGGGATTGAGAAAAGGGATTTGTGGTTGAATTCCCATGGGCAATGCTATGATTGTCAGCAGGTTTAACTGATTATAATAGTGGATTTTGGTCCAGATCTGACCGATCCTAGTGTCTATGGTTACAATTATGATTATTTTGTTTATCTTTATTAGCTTGGGGAACTTCATAATAATAGGTATATCCTTAGGCCACCCCTTTAAACTTTGTTCAAATCTAGCCTATCCTGGTAACTGTAGTTGTAATCGAGGAAGTGTTGGTTGCCATAATGAGCTCCATAAAAATAGGCATATTCTTGGGTCAGCACTCTCTCATATGAAAATAACGAGCTGGTCTATGAATGTACTTTTTTAGTTGTAAAAATGACCTATAATTTTATCAATGATAGAACATGAAACAGCACATTTTAAAGAAAATTGGTAGGCAGAAAAAGGCACACCTCAAGAGGTGAAACAGGATAGAAGGCACATGGCCAATAACCAGAATATTAACTAAAAATCAACGATCAAGAAGACAAAGCAACAATTTATTCTTGAAAAATGCAAAAACAAGGCCATGTCCGTGAAGACCAAATGAACAAAAATAACTTTCCTCAGGTAGTTGATCGAGCAGGGGGATGAGGATCATTGTTCTTATAATATTTATTCCACACGTCCTGAGACCTGTCATCTCGTGGGCCATAACCTTCCAACCTAATTCAAGATTGTATCAAGATGAATCCAGTAAAATTGATACTTGTCTGTTTGGATTATTGAGAGATCTAAATCTGATCCAAATTGCTATGTTCCATTAGCTTAGAAAGTATATTGTCTTCATTGTGTTGGTAACCAATCAGAAGTGCTTCACGTCTTTGGTTTGATGGCAAGTGAAGCTCAACATTGCAGGCACAGTTTCCCTGCAACATTTGCTTTCTGCATTGCTCTTTTTTAAGTTACATGACTAAATGATATACTGTTGATACCTTTTGCATTTATATTGATCTCATCTTTGCATAAAAGCATTCCTGCCAAACTAGCACAAGTGTTATGGTATTGAGACTATGTTGGAGCTAGGAACCAAAGCCCACATCTTCACGAGCACATACTACATATTTCAAGTATAAATTATTTGAAAGGAGATGCTTAGACATGTTCAACTGTCAACATAAATGTATCCACAGTAATATTGCCTTTTACAATTCTGCAAGACAATAATTGCATAGGAACTAGCCAATATATGGATTTGCATTTGAATTGGGCAACGATTTTTAGCCAGTCAATGAGACCAGAGAATTCATGAGTGACAGAAAAGTAAGCATTGAAAAGTTAAGTTAATGCAAGAAAAGTTGTGCAATGAGCTACTAATCTCTTTATTACGAGAACCTAAATGTATACAATGCAAAGTCTGGCTTGTGATAATATATCTTACTCAAACTTTTCAGTTTTTTCTCCTGTAATATACAATGCTAGTTTACAATCCCCTCATCGATATGAACGATTGATTACCCAAACACCCTCCCTAATCAACCATTCTAGAGAAGTGCTTGTCCTTACTCTCTACCATCACAACTAATAGTGCAGGCATGGTGCCAAAGAAAGCTCATCATGTTTTTTGACAGTTCCAAAAACCTTGGAAGATTTCCTATCAGCCCCATTTAAGTTGCAGTCTCTATTCAGCCGAATCCAGCTTCATGGTCAAAATAACAATTTTGTTTGCCTAAAATTGACCCCTTTGGTTCCAATGAGCCCAATTGCACCCTCACAATGCCATTGTTTCTGTCAACATGCTTCCTTCTGTCTAATTTATCAATAAAAAAGATTGGCCAAAATTTTCACTGAATAAATAAAAAATCTTTGGCCTTTCTATCTGCTTAGGTTCTCCTGTTAGACAAGGCTGGGCACCTTCCATCATCCAGATTACAATATGCATGATCCTTGACATTCTTGGCTCCTTGGTGTATCCTATGCAAGAATTTAGGACAATTTTTTGACACAAGTTTAACTTAATTCAAACTTCATATTTGGAACTGGAGATCAGTTGAGGGCATTTAAAACTATTTCGAATTATAAAGATCATGTCAAGATTCAAGACATTTGAAAACATTTCCTCATGAAGCCATTGATATCAAGTATGATATAAAGCCACATTGAAGAAATTTTAATGGCTTCAAAGGATCAAAGCTGGTTAATGGAAACGGCATACACATACAGAGATAAGTATTTTGGGAACTGAAGTGCATTAAGAGTTCCTATATGAAGTCCAAATGCAAGTCATATAGCATCTAAATGAACTGGATTGGCTAGGTAACCTTGTTAACCCTACTAATAAAGATATGATATTTCCAGAGTCACTGAAATTGTGCTATAACGTTTCTGGCATAAAATTGTTTAGGCTTTTTGTTATCAGCTTTTTGGATCACGCTTCATGACTCATCATCAGGATATAAGCCAATAATGTGAGAGGTTGCAGAATTAGGTCTTAAAAAGGAGAGTCAAACTTGTACATGGAAAACAAGATCTAGGGAGGAGCATAGAGACACAAACTTCCAAGAAATAAAAAAGATGAAAAGAAAGAAAATTGAAAAGAAATAAATAAAGATTGATAAGTTCGGAGACTTGTAAATGCTAACTGTAATTAAGATATGATATTATGTAAGTATTATGTAATAATAAAATTCATTGTTGTAATTATTATTATAATGTAGCAATAGAGAACGATAAGTTAAGAGATAATAATGATGATTATAAAAATATTGTAGCTAAGTATATAAAAAGGAAATGAATTATTAAGGATAAATAAAAAAGATACCTTTGCCTAAATTGAAAACAAGTTATAAGTAATACAAATATATATGGAAATAATAAACAATTATAAATAATGCAACTAATAGAAATACTGAAAATAAATGAAAAAGAAAATAGGAACAATTAGGACGGAAAGCACAAGAACCAAAGAATGGTTACATAAAAATATAAAATTGTGATAACATTGTAAGTGTTACCGATGCCAAGATGAAAATAATGAAAGATGAGAGAAGAATGGAAGAATAATTCAAGAAACAAGTGTTGCAAAAAATAACGAAGGTTGGTACAAAGGCTAAAATACGGGGATTTTAAAAAAAGAAGAATATACATAAATTAAGGAATAATAAAAAATAACATTCTAATAAAAATATATTATGCTATAAGATTATGTAAAGAAAGAAAAAGATGAAAAATGAAGAAAATATTATGCTTGAAATCCCAAAAGGGAACTAATGTCAATCTTTTTCTTTCTTTACATAACCTTATAGAGAGAATATTATATTTTTATTAGCATGTTAGTTTTGTTTGTTTCTTAATTTATTTATGTTCTTTGTGGCCGCACTTCTCTCTGTTCTGAACAATTATTACGATTGTCAAAATGCTCATTATTACATGGTAAAACCATTCATTTTTTAATAATACCATTCTATACTGTGCAAAGCAATAAACTAAAGGTGTTTACTGGATTTGTTATGCATGTAGCTTTTTAATGATTCACTTGATCTTTGAGAGACTTTAACTCTTTTGAATTCCTGGACAAAACAATGTCTAGATCAGATTATGCAGCGATCCTAGACTAATTTGTGGAGTGAAGTTTGAATCATCACATCTAGCTTCAAAATAATGAAAGTTATGGGAACATACTTCTTTTTTATTATATTGTATTGTCTTGCTGGTTTCCTTTAAATGATCCAAATCCCAATTTTGACAAGAACCTCAAAATGGCAGTGCGAACTATTCTTATTAGCAGAATACTGCATATTAACTTTTAATGTGGAATTCCTTGTGTGACATCATTTTAATATGGCATTTTGAAAAGACAATTATCTATAGACATTGAACTTGGAGCATTGCAAAGCAAACGTCTGTCTAGTATCCACCCTATGGTACTTGTGCTTTTTCAGATGCTTACATGTTGCTGTTGTTAACAGGCAATCCAGTCATGCTTTAAAAGTTTACATTCCTGTTGAAGTTTTCACAGTTACATTTTACTTGCAAAGACACTTTATCTATGTGGCATTGCATATTCCTTTTAATGGTTCTATGGTCTACAATGGCGAAGTTGCTAAATGGAGTTTGCACTTTTCAGGTTGAGCACTTGGAGAAACAAACTCGTTCATCAAAACTACAAGAATATGTGTATAGGCATTTTGCATCAAGTGGCATTCCAAAGGGGATGCATTGCCTCTCTCTTCAGTTAGCAGATGAGTATTCCTCCAACGCTCATGCTCGGAGACAGTTGCCACCTCCTGAATTAGTTCCTCACCTTACAGACAACTCATACCATCACTTTGTTCTGGCCACTGACAATGTACTTGCAGCTTCAGTGGTAGTTGGGTCAGCTATAAGAGCTTCTTTGAAGCCAGAAAAGATTGTCTTTCATGTTATAACAGATAAAAAGACATATGCAGCAATGCATTCATGGTTTGCTTTGCATCCTCTTCCACCTGCAATTGTCGAGGTCAAAGGAGTACATCAATTCGACTGGTTGACAAAAGATAATGTGCCCGTTTTAGAAGCCCTGGAGAGTCACATAGAAATCCGAAGGTATTACCATGGAGACCATGTTATTGGGACAAACTTAAATGAATCTCCAAGAATTGTAGCTTCAAAACTCCATGCTCGAAGCCCCAAATACATATCAATAATGAACCACTTGCGCATATATATTCCAGAGGTAAGCAATATCCTGAACATTGGTTAGAATATGCAAAAGGGATTTCTTGTTTCGCAAACTATGAGATGTCTGGACTTTAGAATTTTTTACCAGGAACATTATGTATGCCAATGTTAGGGGATGGTATGGAATTTAACAATTTCCCTCAACTTATCTTTTAACAGCTTTTCCCAAACCTTCATAAAGTGGTATTTCTGGATGATGACATTGTTGTTCAACATGATTTGTCTCCACTCTGGGATATTGATCTTAAGGGAAAGGTCAATGGAGCAGTTGAAACATGCAGAGGTGATGATCACTGGGTCATGTCCAAGCACTTCAGAACTTATTTCAATTTCTCTCATCCCCTTATAGCGAATAATTTTGATCCAGAGCAATGTGCGTGGGCATATGGGATGAACATCTTTGATTTACAAGCATGGAGAAAGACAAACATCAGAGAAACGTATCACTATTGGCTTAAACAGGCGAGTCACCTTCAATTATCTGTTCACAATTTGCATTTTATCAAATTAATCCTTTTGTTTTTTTATTTCCATCATAATTAACATCTGAAGTTTGCACATTGAGCACTTGCTAAGGATGTACATGTCGTTTGTGCAGAATATAAACTCCAATCTGACTCTCTGGCGGTTGGGAACGCTTCCACCTGCATTGATTGCATTTAATGGCCATGTTCAACCCATTGATCCTTCTTGGCATATGTTAGGATTGGGGTACCAATCTGAATCAGATCTCATAAATGTTCGTAATGCTGCTGTGATCCACTATAATGGGCAGGCAAAACCGTGGTTGGATATTGCCTTTCCTGAGCTAAGACCTTTTTGGACAAAACATATAAATTACTCTAACGAGTTTATAAAAAAATGTCACATCATGGAGTCCTAATTTTCAACATTTGGCAGTTCATTTCCATTCCAAATCCCAACCCATTCATTCTTTTGCACTGTAAGCAAGCGGGTCCTAGGCAAAATTCCTGTGAACTTTGCCTGCATTTTTGCTTGATACGCAGATGGCACAAAGGCTCAGTATTACATGAGCCTTTATTTTTGTCATTGCCACTATTGTTCTTTCTACTGTCCCAAAAAATGGAAGATGTGATCCTAATGGTTCAAATCTGCTATTTGTGATAAGATAGGATCCTCTTGAAAACGATTGCCATGCAATTCCATCCAAGATTCTATTCATTTATAACACGGCAACATGCTTCAGTGAAATATTTGAGGAAGTTTGGGAGAGCCATCTTCTCAACAAAAACGAATTCCTTTCTAGTTGTCAAGTGCTTAATCATTGGTAAAATTAGTTTGTATGTGTCAATATACATATACATAGCAAACAAATGTAACTTGGGAAAACAGTTCTCCTACAATGTTTACATGAATAATTTTATCTTGTTAAAATGGAGATAAAAAGGAATGCAATGATAGGTTCTTGGCCATACATATATCAAATTTCTGTACACTCTGATATTCAGGTTTTCATAGAAGTTGTCAGCATGCACCTGCATATCAGAAGGACTAAAGGTTGGGATTCTGCCAGGCATGAGCCTTTTAAGGCAAGGAAATGTTACAGTCAAAGGTCAAGACTGCTTACAGGAACTGCATCGCCACAATGATCTTGTATGAATTATAACAGAACATAATGGATCTGAAATCTAAAATGTATAAATATAACCAAAATTCAAGAGTCAGTCCAGAAGATGCGGAACAAATTAATGCCTTTACTCAAGAAAAGGTAGAGAGATTTAGCCCTTGAAATGCACGACAGGGAAAATGCTTTAGCTCTTCCATAGTTAGCCTTAGCATCAAGCCTGCTGAATGTTTATTATTATGCATCATGCATATGAAGCGCGTGCACACGCACACACTCTTTCTCGCCAACACATACACACCATATTATTGAATCTTGGGTTCAGAGGTTAGGATTGTGCATCAGTACATATATCTGCAATTCCTGCTGACTAGATATACATAAATGGAGAATATGACATGGGCTTGAAGTTGTGCGTTTATCTTAACATATTTTATTCTTGTTGGAAAGGGTGAGTAGTAGCAGATAACTACATATTTTATTTATTCTTGTTGGAAAGGGTGAGTAGTAGCAGATAACTAGGGTAGTTGTGCAGGTGAAGGATCGAGACAAGCATAACTTGACCCGCAGAACCCCCATCATTTAGGTTTTTTCTCTGACAGTGCTATAATTTAGGGAATTGACATGTGTCATTTATGGTAAGTGGATGATAAGGCACAGCATGTGAAATATGTTTCAGTA